>MCJB01009876.1:62666-100214 GCA_002018475.1 Nicotiana obtusifolia | reverse complement strand
GGGGAGGGGATAATATCATTACTAGCTTAGAATTTAACTATGATTCTTGTCGGGCGAGAGAGCCTCACGACTTGTTGATACGATGAGTGTTATGAGTTTCTACGTGTTTCTATCATCATTGGCGGTGTGCTAAGGTTCAGAATGAGATTTTAGTTGATATGAGGTTTGTTATCGGTACTAGATTTGTTATCGGGCCGCTATTGTGGTCGGCATTTATTACTATGAGTATCTGAGTTATGTGGTAGGTCATGTGGTTACATCTTAGGTTTTAGTTATGTCTTGATACATCTTGTTCAGACTTATACATTGTATAGATGTGAGAATCAGGTCTTGTAATGGATTCCGAGTATTGGAAATTGGGTTCTAAAGTTATGGACTAAGGTTAACGTAAGGATCTTCAGTTAGGTCAAATGCCAGGCTTGTATGGATTGGGGTGACGTGGGATAACCCATGGGTATGTGTGCGGCGAGTTTATACAGCGATTTGATGACTTTGGAGCGACTCTTGGCACGTTTGAGGACGAATATATGTTTAAGTAGGGGAGAATGTAACGACCCGACCAGTCATTTTGAGCATTTGTATATTGTTCGGGTGTTTGAGGTTATGAGTAGCTTTATATGATGTATTATGACTTGCGTGTATGGTCGATTTTGGTTTTTGAGTGATTCTGGATTGATTTGGAAGATTGATTTGCAATGTGGAAGCTTTAAGTAGAAAGAGTTGACCAAGTTTGACTTTTGTGCATTTGACCTCGATCAGAGTTTTGATGGTTTAGTTAGGTCTGGATAGTGATTTTGGACTTGGGCGTATTGTCTGGATTTACATTTGGATGTTTGTAGAAGGTTTCAGCACTATTTGGAGAAAGTTAGAAGTTTGAAGGTTTGGAATGTTCATAAGTTTGACCGAGAGTTGACTTTGGTGTTACTAGGTTCGGATTGTGATTACGGGAATTAGAATAGGTTCGTTATGTCATTTGGAACTTATGTGCAAAATTTGAGATTATTCCGAGAAGATTTAATATGGTTCGGCACGAGTTTTGGAAGTTGAAATTTCAAAAGTTCATTAAGTTTGATTTGAGGTGCGATTCGTGATTCTGATGTCGTCATGCATGATTTGAGGCCTCGAGTAGGTCTATGTTATGTTATGGACTTGTTGGCATGTTCGGACAGGGTCCCGAGGGGATCGAGTGTGTTTTAGATGAGTTTCAGATTAATTTGATCATGTTAGGTAGATCTGGTGCTGGTTCTTGCACCTGCTTATATTTGGCCGCAGGTGTGGACACGCTTATGTGATGTAGTGACCGCTTCTGCGAAGAGGAGGTGTCCAAGTGTAACGATCCGTCCTGTCATTTTGAGTATTTCAACCCCGTTCCCCTCTTTATTGCCTCCTCTATGTTAAATTGTGGCTATGTGACTTGCCGAGGTTGTTGGTTTGGTTTCGAGTGAGTTTCAGAGAGAATTGGGACACTTACTCCCAAGGTTGGAAGCCTAAGTTGGTATAGTTGATCGGAGTTTGAATTTTGTGTAGACGACTTTGGAATGGAGCTTCGATGATTCCGATAACTCCGTATGGCAATTTTGGACTTAGGAGTGTGTCCGGAAATTGATTTGGAGGTCCGTAGGCCTTTTTGGATTGAATTGTTGAAAGTTGAAAGGTTGAAGGTTTAAGAAGTTTGACCAAGAGTCGACTTTGTTGATATCTGGTCCAAATTTCGGTTCTAGGGGTTGGAATAGGTCCGCTGTGTCATTTATGACTTATGTGTAAAATTTGGGGTCAATCAGAATTGGTTTGGTATGGATCGTCGTTTGTTTTAGAATTTGAATGTTCATGGATTCAATAGGTTTGAATTGGGGTGCGATTCGTAGATTAATGTTGTTTGATGTGATTTTAGGCCTCGATTAGCTTTATAATGTGTTTTGGGACTTGATGGCACGTTTGGACGGGGTACCGTGGGCCTCAAGTGTGATTCGGATTGAATCCGGATTCATTTTGGACTTAGAAGAATTTCTGTCTAGCTGAGGTTCTAGTGCAATCACACTTGCGCACTTTGGGCCGCAAGTGCAACACTAAAGAAGCGGCCTGGCAGCCGCAGAAACGATATTTGGCCTAGTTCATAGGTTTCGCAGGTGCGGATGAAGACGCGCAGATGCGCAATTGCAGAAGCGAAAATGGCTCCACAAATGAGGAATTTGGATTTTGGAGTGATACCACAAGTACGGTGGACTCTTCGCAGAAGTGGACATGCAGGAGGGAAGTCAGGACCGCAGAAGCGGTCCCCCAGGTGCAGAATCTTTGTCGTAGGTACGCTTGGTCGGGTACTTAATTGGAGTCCGCAGGTGCAGAAGTTTAACAGCAGAAGCTGAGTCACAGATGCGACGGTGAGGCCGCAGGTGCGGAATACCTGGGAAGAAATAGAGGAGCTCAAGAGTTTTGTTCCATTTTTTATTTTTTGAGTTGGAGAGCTCAATTTTGGGAGATTTTGGAGGGGATTTTTAAGTATTGGATAGGGGTAAGTGTCTTTGACCCCTATTTGCTTATTATTCATGAATCTATCATTATTTTTATCATTTTATTAGTTGTTTACGTTGGAAAATTGAGAAATTTTGTGAAAACTTCTTAATCTATAAATTGAGTATTTGAAGGTTACTTTGAGGTTAGATTTGGATAATTTTAGCACGGTTGGACTCATCATTGAATGGGTGTTCGGATTTTGTAAGTTTTGTCGGGTTCCGAGGTACGAGCCTGGTGTTTAGTTTTGAGCTGGCCTTTTGATTTTCTATAAAGATTTCAACTTTATTATCCGAAATTATTTCCTATAATATGCATTTATGGCATTAAGTTATTTTGGCTAGATTCGAGCCGTTCGAAGTTGGATATTCACGGAAAAGGCAGAATTGTGGGTTGATTTAGCTTGTTTGAGGTAAGTATCTTGCCTAACCTTGTGTTCATGAACTACCCCTTAGGATTTGGGTTGATTGTGCTAATTGTGATATGTGAAAGTTGTGTATGCAAGGTAACGAGTGGGTACACGGGCTATATGTGGTAGTTGACCGGTTTAGGCTATTTAGACTTCTTTCATACCTTCAATCGAATTGTCATAACATATTATAACTTTCACTGTTAATCTACCCTTACATGTGTTAATCTATCCTTACATGCTTAATTTGACATTGTTAACACTTGCTCTACCTTTTGTTATTTGATCTTACATGCTTTAGTTGAAGTTATTGTTCCTTATTGTCTTGTTAGTTATTTAATTGTTGAGTTACCTTATTTGAAGTTATTATTTCATGGAATATCTTCTTGTTGAGTATCAAAAGCCGTTATCGCATTGAGGCAAAGTTGTTAAGTCGTTGAGATACCTTTTATGTTTAGTTTTTCACTTTTATTCCGTTATTGTTGAGATTCTTGTACACATTGTGGTTGAGCCATGGGCTAATTATTGTGGAAACATTGGTATTGTTGATTCTTTTGGCAAGTTGTGGCATATGGGCATTTATGGTGCGAGTTATTATTGTGTTGTGATATTGATGCACATGCGGTGGTGTAGGGATAGGGTTAATGTTCATGCGGTGGCATAAAGTGGGATTTATGCGCGTGTTGCTAGTAAGGGAATTACTTGAAGCCACACGGTGACATAAGGTGGGTTAAAGTGCGTGTAGCTATTTCAGAAAAAATATTTTCCAACTATCTAAATGTAAGGTGCACGCGGCGGTATAAGAAAAGATTATGATTGTGATTGTGAATTGAGATTACGATTGCGTACCTCGGTTGTGATTGTTGTTGTTATCTCTTATTTACCTCACTTGTATTAGTCCGCATTATTTCTTGATGTTCTTATTATGTGTCCCTTCCTTGTTGCCTTATTGTTTTAAATTCCATTGTAGCTTACTTTGTTGTTTTTCTTTATGGCCACAACTTCCTCATTTTCATTATTAGACTATACTATACTTGTTCAGTTTTTCTTATCCTAGTAGGTGTCTTGACCTTGCCTCCTCATTATTCTATCAAGGTTAGGCTTGATATTGCTGGGTACCGTTGTGGTGCACTCATACTACTCTTTTACACATTTTATGTTGATCCAACTACCTCATATTGGGCTAGGCATCAGTGATTTGGCTATACATTCTGGAGACTTCAAGGTATACCTGCTTGGCGCTTGCAGGCCTAGAAGTCACCTTAAGCTATTACTTTTACTGTTGTTTATCTTCTACTCAGACAGTGTTGTATTAGATTTTTCTTAGAATATCTCTATTGATCTTAGACTCTATTCCATCGGGTTTTGGGATATTGTTGATTATTGTACTGTTGGGTTTTATTATAATAGTGTGATGGGAAAAAAAAGAGATTTTAGTTTTATTTCCTCTATCTCTATGCATTTTAGGCTTACTTAGTCTTAGAGACTAGGTGCCATCACGACATCCTGCAGTCGAAATTTGGGGTCGTGACAAGTTGGTATCGCACTTCTGAAGGGCCGTACAGCGTGACATAGGCACACGGATTGAGTTGAGTACAACATTTCACCCCCAGACGGACGGACAGTCCAAGAGCACCATTCAGATATTAGAGGATATGCTTCGTGCATGTGTTATATATTTCAGGGATTCTTAGGATCAGTTCTTGCCGCTTGCAGAATTCGCCTACTACAACAGCTAGCAATCGAGTATTCAGATGGCTCCTTATTAGGCCCTGTATGGGAGGCAGTATTGTTCTCTAGTTGGTTGGTTTGAGCTAAGTGAGGCTAGGTTGTTGGGCAGATTTGGTTCGATAGCCTTGGAGAAAGTCAAGTTGATCCAATATCGGCTTCGTACAACGCAGTTTAGGCAGAAGAGATATGCTGATTGGAAGGTTCGTGATGTAGCATTCATGGTTGGAGAGAGGGCTTTGCTCCTGGTTTCACCCGTGAAGGGTGTGATGAGGTTCGGGAAGAAGGTCAAGTTGAGCCCTAGGTATATCAGTCCTTTTGAGATCCTTGAGAGAGAGGGAGAGGTGGCCTACAAGCTTGCATTGCTACCTAGCTTATCTGCAATTCACCTGGTGTTCCCTGTTTTCATGCTCCGAAAGTATCACGGTGATCTGTCCCATCTTTTAGACTTCAACTCACACCAATTGAACAAGGATTTGACTTATGTTGAGGAGTCGGTGCCATCTTGGTTAGATAGGTCCGAAAGTTGAGATCAAAGGACATTTCTTCAGTGAAGGTTCAATGGAGGGGTCAACCAGTTGAGGAGACCAATTGGGAGATCGAGCATGAAATGCATAGCCGTTATCCTCATCTTTTCATCACTTTAGGTATGTCTCAATACTCATTCGAGGACGAATATTTGTTTTAAGAGGGGGAGGATGTAACAACCCGGCAGGTCATTTTGAGTATATCAGCCTCGTTCCCCTATTTATTGTCTCCCCTATGTTAAGTTATGGCTATGTTACTTGACGAGGTGGGTGGTTTGGTTTCGGGTGAGTTTCGGAGTGGATTGGGACACTTAGTCTAAAGGTTGGAAGCTTAAATTGGAAGAGTTGATCGGAGTTTGACTTTTGTGTAGATGACTCCGAAAAGGAGTTTTTATGATTCTATAGCTCTTTATGTTGATTTTTGGACTTAGGAGTGTGTCCGGATATTGATTTGGAGGTCCGCATGTCATTTTGGCTTGAATTGGCAAAAGTTGCAAAGTTAAAGGGTTGGAAGGTTGAGAAATTTAACCAAGAGTTGACTTTATTTATATCATGTCCGTATTTTGGTTCTGAGAGTTGGAATAGGTCTGTTGGGTCATTTATGACTTGCATGCGAAATTTGTGGTCAATTGGAGTTTGTTTGGTATGAACCGACGTTAGTTTTGGAATTTTGAATGTTCATGGATTTTATAGGTTTGAATTGGAGTGCGATTCGTAGATTTGATGTAATTTTAGGCCTTGACTAGGTCAATTATGTGATTTGGGACTTGATGATATGTTTGGACGAGATCCCGGAGGCCCCGGGTGTGATTCAGATTGAATCCGGATTCATTTTGGACTTAGAAGAATTTTAGTCCAGCTGAGCTTCTGGTGCAATTGCACCTGGGCACTCTGGGCCACAGGTGCGGCACCGTAGAAGCGGCCAGGAAGCCGCAGAAGCGGTATTTGGCCTGGTGCACAGGTTCCGGAGATGTGGATGAAGACGCGCAAATACGCAACCACAGAAGCGAGAATGGCTCCGCAGATTCGTGATTTGGATTTTGACGTGAGACCGCATGTGCGGTGGACTCTCCACAAAAGCGGACTCACAGGAGTGTAGGCAGGACCATAGAAGTGGTCCCGCAGGTGTGGTATCTTAGCTGCAGGTGCGCTTGATCGGGTGCCTAAGTGGAATCTACAGGTGCGAAAGTGTAGCCGCAGAAGCGACGGTGACGGCGCAGGTGCGGAATACCTGGGCAGAAATAGAGGAGCTCGAGGGTTTTGTTCCATTTTTCATCTTTTAAGTTGGAGTGCTCGGTTTTGGGTGATTTGGAGGGGATTTTCAAGGATTGGATCGGGGAAAGTGTCTTTGACCCGGATTTGCTTATTATTCATGAATCCATCATTGTTTTTATCATTTAATTAGTGTTTTGAGTTGGAAAAATTATGAAATTTTGTGAAAACTTCTTGATATATAAATTGGGTATTTGAAGGTCGATCTGAGGTCAGAATTGGATAATTTTAGTATGGTTGGACTCCTCATTGAATGGGTGTTCGGATTATGTAAGTTTGGTCAGGTTCCGAGACACAAGCACGGGGTTAACTTTTGAGTTGACTTTTTGATTTTCTTTAAAGATTGCAACTTTATTATCCAGAATATTTTTCTATTGTTTGTATTTATGACACTAAGTTATTTTTGCTAGATTCGAGCTGACAAGAGTTACATATTCGCGGAAAAGGCTTACTTGTGGGTTGATTTAGCTTGTTTGAGGCAAGTATCTTGCCTAACTTTGTGTGGGGGAACTACCCCTTAGGACTTGGGTTGATTGTGCTAATTGCAATATGTGAAAGTCGTGTATGCAAGGTGACGAGTGGATACACGGGCTATATGTGGTAGTTGACCGGTTTAGTCTATTTAGACTCCTTTCATGCATTCATTCGAATTGTCATAACATGTTATAACTTTCATTAATCTACCCTTACATGTGTTAATCTATCCTTACATGCTTAATTTGACATTGTTAACACTTGCTCAACCTCTTGTTATTTGCTCTTATATGCTTTAGTTGAAGTTATTGCTTCCTTATTGTCTTGTTAATTATTTAATTGAGTTACCTTACTTGAAGTTGTTATTTTATGGAATATTTTCTTGTTGAGTATTTATATTTAAGTTGCAAAAGCGATTATCACATTGAGGAGAAGTTATTAAGTTGTTGGGATACCTTTATGTTGAGTTTTCACTTTTATTCAGCTATTGTTGTGATTCTTGTACATATTGTGGTTGAGCCATTAGCTAATTATTGTGATAACATTTGTATTGTTGATTCTTTTGGCAAGTTGTGGCATATGTGCACTTGTGGTGCAAGTTGTCATCATGTTATGGTATTGATGCGCATACAGTGGTATAAGGATAGGGGTTAATGTGCATGCAGTGGCATAAAATGGGATTTATGTGCGTGTTGCTAGTAAGGGAATTACTTGAAGCCACGCGGTGACATAAGGTGGGTTAAAGTATGTGTAGCTATTTCAGAAAAATTATTTTCCAACTATTTAAATGTAAGGCGCACGCGACGGTGTAATGAAAGATTATGATTGTGATTGTGAATTGAGATTATGAGGAGGTACCTCGGTTGTGATTGTTGTTGTTATGTCTTATTTACCTCACTTGTAATAGTCCACACTATTTCTTGAGGTTCTTATTATGTGTCCCTTCCTTGTTGCCTTATTGTTTTAAATTCCATTGTAGCTTACCCCGTTGTATTTCTTTATTGCCACTACTTTCTCGTTTTCATTATTAGACTATACTATACTTGTTCAGTTTTTCTTATCCTAGTAAGTGTCTTGACCTGGCCTCATCACTACTCTACCGAGGTTAGGCTTGATATTGACTAGGTACCTTTGTGCTGTACCCATACTACTATTCTGTACATTTTTGTGCAGATCCAGGTACCTCATATCAAGCTAGGCATCAATGATTTGGCTATACATTTCGGATACTTCAAGGGTACCTTTTTGGCGCTCCCAGGCCTCGGAGTCACCTTCAGTCATTACTTTTACTGTTGTTTATCTTCTACTCAGACAGTGTTGTAATGGAATTGTTTTTAGAATATCTCTGTTGAGCGTATGACTCTGTTCCACCAGGTTTTGGGATATGGTTGACTATTATACTATTGGGTTTTATTATAATAGTGTTACGGGATAAATTTGAGATTTTAATATTATTTTCGCTATCTCTCTATGCATATGCAAGGGCGCAGGTGCACTTGATGTGCGGGCCTGGGTTTGACTTTTCAGTTGACTTTGAGTTTTTGATTAAAGATTCGACCTTTATCTCTTGGGTTTGTTTCCTAAGGTATTATTTGATGTTTTGAGTTGGTTTTGGCTAGTTTCGGGCTTCTCAGAGGTTGATTCACTCGGGATGGCGTTCCTAAAGTATTGATTGGCTTACTCGATATTTATTCTAGCTTGCTTGAGGTAAGTATCCTATCTATACTTGGTTTAGGCACTAGTTTCCTGAGTTATTTGTGATAGCTACGTGTTATGAGTGTGCATATGTGTGGGTGTTGAGCCCATGTGCGAGCACCAGGGTATTTATCCATGCTCGGGGTAGTGCGTAGGCTATGTCATGCCTTGAATTTATTGATAAGCCTCATACTACGATGTCTCTCTTATTTGTACCCCCTATTGTGAGCTATTTGAGCCATGTTGAGGTTGTATAGAGGTTAATCTCATTATTTAGCTTGATAGCTGCTATTTTTTTTTTATGTATTCACCTATTTTCGGCAATGATATCACACTTGCACATGCATACACCTTAGCATGTCATTTATACTAGTCCAAGATTATGAAATTTGATGTTCTTTGACCATGTACATGTATTCTTTCATATATGCTTTATGTGTGATCTTGTTAGGACTGGTTGCCTCTGACCACACCTAGCGGATTGCAATATGTGCATGTCACCACACCACTGAATTGTGATTATTATCACGTGAGTTGTTCGTGCATCATGTGAGTTGTCCGTGCGATTGATATTATTAGCACGTGAGTTGCCCGTGTAACACGTGAGTTGTCCTTGTGGATCCAGATATTGATTTTATTGCACGTGAGATGTACGTGCAGTACGTGAGTTGTCCGTGCGGTTGATATTATTAGCACGTGAATTGTCTGTGCAGCACGTGAGTTGTCCGTGCAGTGTGTGGATACGGATCCATCCCCTAGGGTCACCCTCTCATGTGCCTTCTTGATGGTGTATACGCGGATATTGAGAAACCGATGGGTTTCTGGAGGATGTGAGCTTTGGGAGAGCTGGTTATTGTTATTTGGATCGGGTTGCACACGCCAACAAGCCTTATTAGTTTATTGTTATTTGTATTGGGTTGCGCGCCTCAACAGACTTATATTTGGTTATTACATTTCATCTTTACTTGTAATTTCTTTGATTGTTTACCTGATGTTGCATATCCTCCTTATATGCTAGATTGTTTACTGAGTAGAACAGTTCAAAACAAAGAATTGTAAGCAACAAGGTTGTTTTACCTGTGATTTCCTGATTTGATCATATATTTGTTCTATACTTGTTGAACTTATGAACTGTACAGGTAATAGTGAGTATTATTTATAATTCTTGCTTCTATTACCTAGCCGAGGTTAGTTATAATACTTATTGAGTACATGGGGTTGGTTGTACTCATACTACACTTCTGCACCTTGTGTGCAGATCTTGGAGTCGATGCTTCTGTGTATGGAGGGAGCTGGTATTAAAGATGTACCTGTATTCTGGTTATAGCTGCCACATTTCATTGGTAGCTTTAGATTTACAAATCTGTTTATGTATATTTCGAACAGATGATGTATTTATTTCGTACCGGCTTTGTAAATATTTAAGTCTTAGTGGCTCATGACTTATAGTATCAGTCCTTAGGTTATTGTATAAAAGTTCAGTTATTTCATTCATTGGCTCTTATTATCTCATTTGAGTGGTGTTGACCGTCATTTGGCTTACCTAACGGGTTGGGTTAGGTGTCATCATGACTAGTCGGATTTTAGATCGTGACAAATACTTTTCTTTTGCAACTATTATTTATTAGCTTTGAAAACGAGAAGACTTTGTTTATGAGTTCTTTTGCAAATAGAAAATGGGAAAAAAGTAAAAATGGAATATTAATCATGTTTTACAACTAAAAAAACAAGAAAAAGCTTTCAAAAGGAGGAATCAAGTAAACAAGATGGTAATCTATATCTATATCTATCTATCTATTTATATCTATCTATCTATTTATACTATATTAAATTTATTAAATTAAATATATTAAAAGCACGTAGAGCATTAGCGAAAAATGTCGGTCGCCTTTTCTATCTTTTAAAAATAAAATTTACACTTGATGAAATTGTCAATTTATTATTTTCCTTCTATTATGGATTTTGAAGATAACCAAAATTTTCCTAATAAAATCATTCTTGACTTGATATAGGTTGGAAGTCATAAATTTTATGATTCTAAAACTTAATTAAAATTTTACCTTATATAATTTGTTTAAAAAAAAATAAAAATAAAAACCACCTACAACCCAATCAACAATTAAATCACTATTTGCCCGTAAAACGATATAGTTAAATTTATAATGTGGTTTATAGACAAGAAAATCAATTTTATCCCAAAATAATAAATAAATTAAATAATATGCAAGACTTAGCGTTGAAATCGAGATAAGATTGCAAACAACTTGGTTCCGGGAGCAAGGCTTCCGAAGACAGCAATAAGAATATCGATAGACTGAAAATAAAGTATTATTGAGTTTAAAATAATTTGTAACATAAGTTTGTCAGAATTTTTGTCCCTTAAAATGGCTGTTGAAATCACTATTTATAGCTACACCTAAGGAACAAGGTCCTAGGATCATGCCCCTCTTAAATGACAATTATGGGGGCCATTGATGAATGTGTAACGGCAGGCTATGAATGTCAAAATTCTTTGTAATGGATTGTGTATTTAATACTGAAAATATTCTTCATTGAATGTCATTAGGTGGCAAATATTCGTTTGTCCTCGTTAGCAATATTCCCATCGAGGTCAGCCCGGTGCCAACTAGAGCTGTTGTCCCCGGTCTTGTTTTCACTTGCCTCCTCTTCCGTCTGTCTCCAGTTCCACGTGTCGCTCTATTATTCGTCTCCAGTTCCACGTGTCACTCTATTATTCAAGTATTTAATATGAAGTGATTTTACCCTATACAGATATCCCCCTGCTTTTCGGTGGCACATCTTTGTGTCATCGGGATGTTGGTGAGATACCTTTCTTTGCGGGAAATTTTCTTATACCTTCTGAAAAGCTTCTGACGCTTGATTAGATGCACGTTTCTCCATATTTAATGCACCGAACATGCGTCATTCTATGATTTAGAAATATTTTCGCCAGTTCTCGAGGTGATCACGGCTACAATTTTAACCGCCTATTTCTTTACTTATACGCCTCATTCTTCTTCTTTTACACTTCTAGTTCTTTAAACTCTCTCAACTTCTTTGCGTTCAACTCTTTCTTTCTTTCACTCTTCTTTAATCTTCTTCTTCAAAGAACTCTTATTTCCTTTTACTAACCTTAGTTTCCTCCTCCAAGAACTCAGGTTCTCTTAAAAATAAAGAGAACACTGATGATGTTGCCCCTCCTATGGTGAGCACCATCATTCCCAGAAGACTCAACACAACCAAGGACTTCGAACAGAAGTTTCCTTCTACAAGCTCTCGTACATGGGCTGTTGGCGTGCACCCTTCTTCCATTCGTCCTTCTAGCATTCCTGCTGTGAAGGAGGATTGTGATTTCCATGATTTAAACATCATCGCTCCCGAACTAGTGGAGCAAGTAACCTTCCATAAGAAGGGATTTATGTACATTTATACGTACCCATTTACTTTGGGTGCGTTTTCTTTTAGCAGGGGAATTGACCCCCCTAATTTTGGAATTGTGCCATAGATACCAGATTTGTTTGGCACAGTTGGGTCCTTTGGTGTGATAAATGGTAGCCTGCCTAAGACGGCTGTGCCAGGAGACAAAGGAAGAGCTCACCTTGGCTCTCATGATGAACCTCTACACCCCGAAGATTTTCCGTGGGGGAGTAGTAAACTTTAGCAAACGTGGACACAACTCCATCTTTTCCTGAGTCATGGACTCTTACACGTAAGTTTAAAGCCTATCTTTTCTCTGAACGTGGCCACAACTCCATCTCTCTCTTTTCGCTATTGCAGCAACTCAGTGGATACCACCAAGGGTTGAAGGCTTGGACCATTGGGTTCAGAAGATTCTAGAATTACCACGTCTGAGACCCACCGATAGAAAGAACTGGCCCCCAAATACATGTGGAAGGCCAAAAATCATGGTAAATTGACTCACGAAACTAGTCTTGTCTTTATCTTATTTTTGTGTACAAGAAAACTGGTTAATTTCTTTCTCCGTTGAATTTAGGTTTTTCGCAGGGATATGTTACCATCGCGAGGAGGATGTTTTGGTTGACCCCGCAGAAGCCACGAGGTTGCTGAAGGAGGCCTTCACCCGAATAGGCACCATCAGATCTGCTTCCGGTGCAAGTGCTTCCTCTCGGAGTCCCCTGCTGGAGAGAAAGAAACCAAAAAGGCAACGCTCTCCCTCGGCCGAGGGCAAAAATAAAAAGGTGAAGAAGGTCGTACGCGAGCCAGCCGTCGTCATTGTGGTGATTGATGATGATGGAGAATCCATTGATGAAGGGGCTTTATTACAAAGGAGACAACGACCTTCATCAGCTCAACAAAATGCTCAGTCCGAAGAGCTTTTAATCTCAACTGAGGATGATGCCCAAGCGCTCTAGGGAGAGATGACTTAATGGAGAATTCCAATTCTCCCTTTCCAGTCCCAGCTGATGCTCCTGGTACTATGAGGCTGAGTACTGGGCCTCTTCCGTCTTCGGTTGATGAGCAACATACAACCAGCTCTGCCTTTGCCACATCTGCTTCTCAACCCACAAATCCATCAGCTTCATCTCTTTCCATGCCGATCATGCCTTCGTCAACAACAACTGCTACATCACCCTAACCGGCCTTAGATGCCCGAGAGGAGGATTTACCTCCTCCCAGTCCCCAGTCCCCAGTCCCCAGTCCCCAGTCCCCAGTCCCCATACCATGGGAATTTGGGGCACAACTATTCGCCCCCCCTGCAAATCCCCAGAGGAGGAGTGTCTCCCTCTCGGTTTCTACCAAGTGTCATCTGTTGTCCTGGCCGGTGGAACTCGCCAGTTACCTGAAACTGCTGGCATCAGAGAAAGACAAGAAGAAAATACACTCTTATTCGGGAGAGTGTATGATAAATAATTCCATTCACAATGCAGCAGCAGTATGGTATTCATTCCCTTTGCTGTCTATTTTCTCTTGATTTGTTATGATAGGATTTCTAACTTAGGTATTGACTTCGCAGGCCAACTTCCGTGCTTTCGAGGGCCTTCAAAAGTTTATCCTTGATAAAGAGAAGCTTACGTAGGAGGGGAATCAACTGTTGGTTGAGAGGGACCAAGTTGCTGCTCGTCTCCCAACACTGGAAGCATAAGCTGCTGAAGCCAGTGAATTGGAGGCTTGGTTGTAGCAGAGCGAGCAGGAAGTGATGGACTTAGCCAAGAGGCATCCCAGTTAAGTGTATAATTTCAAGAAGCCGAGCTAAATGGTCTGAGGTCCAAAAAGTTGTACTTACTACTGCAGAGCGTGAGGCTGCCAGAGATTGAATAACTTGGTGGCAGCCTTGAACTCCAAAGATGAAGAGGCTGCTACTGCTACTGAGGAGAAGTGTGCCCAGATGGAGGAGAAGTATAAGAGGGTCATGGAACATAATAAGGTTCATATTTTCATGATCCATGACCTTGATCTCAGCCTTAATTCCACAAGATCCAAGCGGGATAGCCTTTCCATCGAGGTTGATCAGCTCAAATCAGAGCTCCAGCGGTGAGCGGATTCCCTCACTGTTGAGAAAACACATTCTATGTATATCATGAGGAGAATAACCATGGAAGAGGCCAAAGAGGACATCATTGACTTTGACGCGAGATCGCCAAGGGCCGAGAGCTGGAGTCAACCGCTCGAAGGGGCATCCCGGCTCGACCCGATGCACCTGACTCTTCTGGTTCAGATTTCAACTTCTCGGGAACTGAGGAGAAATATGAGGAGGAGGATGATGAAGTCTAGGATCCCGAGCCGACGGCATATCTGCCTTCTTCTCCTGGGAGTGCAGATGTTTCTCTTCCCCCAAGTTCTAGGGATGCAGTAGTTTAGTTTTTTGCTTTCTTTTTCATTTGCTTTTCTTTTTTATACTTTTGTACTTTTGCTGCTTGGTACGTTTGTTATATAAAAGTTCTTTTCATTTAACCATTACGCAAAGTTTACTTTTTTGTGTCAAATAATGCAAGGCGTTGGGTGCATTTTTCCCTGATAACATTTGGGTTCCGTGCATCAACTCTTCCGGAACCAACCCTTTACTGTGAGGGTTTCATAAGAGAGGGCCCTCTTATGTTTACGGTGCTCTTGAAGAGGACGTCTCCTATTTATTTTGGCACTAGCGTTTGAAGCACTTGATTAACTTTCAAATGATAAAATTAATTCATTGTTTGGACAAGAAACAAGATAAAAATAAAGGACTTTATTTTATTCCTTCTATCTTCAACTTTTCTCTACGGGGTTGGCTTCACTTTCCCCGGTCCCTATTACTTGTGGCTATCCAGTTTGTTCTGGATACGAGGTTGCCGTATTCTCATATCATTCCCCCTAGTGTTCGAATGCGAAGAATCCGAATTGGAACATAGAGCTCTTGCTCCTTTGAAGATTCCACTAGTGAATGGTTGGATAATCTTTGGTCCGATAGCAAACTTCGTTTCCCATTAGGAACTTTGCTACGGAGCCAAAGATTATCTAACCACCCCCTAGTGGCTTGTTAGGAAGGGGCACCATGAACGGCCGAATAGCTTTTGGCTCGATAGCAAGCTTTGTTTCCCGCTGGGAACTTTGCTATCGAGCTAAAGACTATCTAACCATCCCGTAGTGAGTTATTTTTTCCATGCCTTGTAATTTAAAGGTCTTATCTGTTTTGATGGCGTTTGTTACACAGTATGCTTTCTATTGCTGCCTCATTAAAAACCTTACGAGAAAAACCTAATTAGGACAAAAACTGGACGAAGAAAAATTGAGTGCAGTACATACTTTCAGTATAAGTGGTGCTCATCAGCAATAGTACCTTTTTAGGTGTGCCACATTCCACTTGTTCGGAAATTTTACTTTGCCTTGGTTTTCTACGTCATATGATCCTCTCCCAGTGACAGCTAAAATCTGGTAAGGGCCTTCCCACGACGGCCTAGCTTCCGTGTGTTGAGCTCTTGGGTGTTTTGAGTCATTTTTCTTAAAGCCAAATCTCCCACTTTAAAATAATGGAGATTGGCTCTTCGATTATAGTATCTTTCCATTCTTTGTCTCTAGGCCACCATCCTTATGTGCGCCAAGTCCCCGCGTTCGTCAAGCAGCACCAATTTGACTAGCAATGCTTTGTTGTTTATTTCTTCGTCCGCCTGGAAGTATCTCATGGTAGGTTCTCCCACTTCCACCGAGATCAGAGCTTCTGCTCCGTATTCGAGAGAAAAAGGTGTCCCTCCCATGCTTGACTTGGACGTTGTCCGGTATGCCCATAGTACTCCCGGTAACTCTTCAAACCATTTGCCTTTGGCTGCTTCCAATCTCTTTTTGAGATTTTAAATAATAACCTTGTTTGTCGACTCTGCTTGGCCATTTACGCTCGAGTGATATGGTTAAGATGTGACCCTTTTGATTTTCAAATCCTCAAGACGTTTTGTGACCCTCGTGACTATGAACTATGGCTCATTGTTGCAGGTTATCTCCTTTGGTATTCTGAACCTGCAAGTTATGTTCTCCCATAGGAAATCGACCACTTCGCGCTTGCTGATTTTCCGGTAAGGACCTGCTTCAACCTAGTTAGAGAAGCCGTTAGTTAAAATAAAAAGAAACCTTACCTTAACAGGAGCCGGCGACAACAAACCGACTATGTCCATCCCTCATTTCATGTATGGCCATGGCGATAAAACCAAATACAATAGTTCTGCCGATTAGTGCACTAACGGTGCGTGGCATTGACAGTTGTCGCAATTCTAAACGAACGCCTTAGCATCTTGTTTCATATGGGGCCAGTAGTAACCTGCTCTAACTAATTTTAGCACTAACGAGTCCGCACCTTGAGTGATTCCCACAGACTCCTTCATGAACTTCTATCATGATGTAATTGGCCTCAGAGGCTCCTAAGCATCGGGCCAACGGGCCTTAGAATGACTTTCTATACAACTGCCCTTCCCAGAAGCTGTAGCGAGCTGCTTTAGTGTGCAGTTCCCGGAATGCCTTCGGGTCTTCGGGCAATTTGTCGTGCTTAAGGTAGTCGATGATTTCATTTCTCCAGTCCCAGACCAAGTTGGTCGCATTTACTTTATAATAATCATCCACATCCAATACTGAATGAATAAGCTGTACAACCGTATCGGAGTCTGATCCTTTCATTTTCGTGGACGAGCATAGATTGGCCAATGCATCTGCTTCCGCATTTTCTTCTCTCGGGATGTGGGTGATTGACCATTCCCTGAATCGTGCAAGCAAAGTCTGAACTTTCACAATATATTATTGCATGTATTCCTTTTTGGTGTCGTAGATCTTGTATACCTGATTTACTACCAATTGGGAATCACATTTGATTTCAATTACGTCGGAGTCTAATCCTCGAGCCAGTTCAAGTCCTGCACTCAAATCCTTATACTCGGCTTCATTGTTAGTCAAGGAAACAATTTTAATGGCCTACCTTAGGGTTCATCCTTAGGGCGTAATTAATACTACCCCAAACCCGGACCCTTTCATGTTGGAAGCTCCGACCGTGAATAAGGTCCAAACTCCTGATGCCGTTTTTGACACCATCACCACTTCTTTGGTGGCCAAGGACAATAGCCGGGGACTTAAATCAGCCACGAAGTCGGCCAAAACTTGCGATTTGATCGCAGTCCTGGTTTGTACTCTATGTCAAACTCACTCATTTCGACTGCTCACTTGGAAACCTGACAATTCAGGTTTGTGAAGGATATTTCAGAGGGCGAAAAGTTGTTACCATGGCTATAGGGTGGAATTGAAAATGAGGCCTAAGCTTTCGAGCGGCAACTACGAGAGTTAAGGATAATTTTTCGAGGTGTGGTTAGCGAGTTTCGCTCCCGTTAAAATTTTGCTAACGTAATAGATAGGAGATTGCATACCTTCATTTTCCCGGATTAGAACGACACTTACCACTACCTCTTAGACTGCTAAGTAAATTAGTAAGTGTTCGCCTTCCTCCGATTTCTGTAGTAACGAAGGGCTTGACAAATATCTTTTTAAGTCTTTTAAGGCTTGCCGGCATTATGGAGTCCATTCAAAGTTGTTTTTCTTCTTCAGAAGTGAGAAGAAATGATGGCATTTTTTCGAAGACCGGCAAATGAACCTTCTTAGAGCGGCCACTCTTCCAGTTAATCTTTGGAGTTCTTTCACATTTGACAACTAGTCGGGAATATCCTCGATGGCTTTAATTTTATCGAGATTGACTTTGATTCCTCTTTATGACACCAGGAAACCCAAAAATTTTACCAGAGTTGACCCCAAATACATACTTTTCTGGGTTAAGCTTCATGTTATGCTTCCTTAGGATGTCAAAAGTTTCTTGAAGGTTTTTCAAATGGTCACCTGCATTCCAAGACTTAACCACCATATCATCTATGTAAACTTCCATTGTTTTCCCTATTTGCTTTTTGAACATTTTGTTCATGAGCCTCTGATAAGTGGCTCTAGCATTTTTAAGCCCCAAATGCATTACATTGTAGCAATATGTGCCCAAGTTCGTTATGAACGAAGTCTTTTCCTGATCCTTCAGGTTTATTCTAATTTGGTTGTACCCGGAATAGGCATTGAGGAAACTCATCAACTCATGCCCGGCCGTTGCATCAATCATTTGAACAACGTTTCACAATGGGAACGAGTCTTTTGGAAATGCCTTATTCAAATCCTTATAATCTACGCACATGCAAAATTTATTATTCTTTTTGGAATTACTACTACATTAGCTAGCCAGTTGGGATACTTTACCTCCCGGATTGAATTGATATCAAGCAATCTAGTTACCTCTTCTTTGACAAACATGTTTCTGACCTCGGTAATGGGGCGTTTCTTTTGTCTTATCGAAGACCTGTCATATCCGCATGCTACCATGTAAAACAATCAATATTAATTTTAAGAAATTCTATAAATCTTGACCTGAGCTCGGGGTTTAATCTTGTCCCCAAATGGAACTTCCTCTCTGAGAATTTCTCGAACAATGTCACTTGTTCGAGTTCTTCCGTTGTGGATTTGGTTGCGTCCGTTTCTTCCGATACCTAGAAATACCTTGGTACCTGATAGGATTCCGGCGGCTCCTCCACTTTGTCGACTTCGCTTGGCTCAGGAACGGCGTCGGTTCCTGTAATTGCTATGCTGCATGTTCCTTTCCTTTACTACTGAAAATCGAGATTGCGTTCATTTCCTTTACTGCTGGTTGATCTCCTCTTATTTGTTTTATTCCCTCTGGAGTTGGGAATTGCAGAAGTTGATGGTATGTTGATGGCACAACCTTCAACTCGTGTAGCCATGGTCTGCCAAGAATAATATTGTAGCCCATGACATCGTCTACTACTTCAAACAAGGTAGTTTTCATGACTCCTTCAACATTTGTGGGCTGCAGGATCTCCCATCGGGTTGTCACACTTGCTAAATTGAACCCGGCAAGGAGCTTTGTGGCCAGAATGATGCTCCCGGTTAGCTTGGCTTTTTCTAGCACTCTCCATTGAATGATATTGGCCGAACTTCCTGGGTTAACCAAAACACGTTTAATTTTAAAATTTAAAACGTTAAGAGAAATTACTAGGGCATCATTGTGCAGTAGTAGGAGTCCATCGGCGTCCTCCTATGTGAAGATGATATCGCCCTCGGTGACTTCCCGGAGTCTTTTGCTATGAGTCACCGATATATTTGCTTTTATGCTTCATAAAAGGTTACACCATTAATATCGTTCCTCTCGAAAATCATGTTGATCGTTAGTCGAGGAGGTATCTTCAAGAGTTCCGCATTATCCCGGTTGCGGCCTAGCTCGATCTTTTAAGAACTCTCTACGATGTCCATTTTTCAGCAACGTCGCCACCTCCTCGCGCAGGTGTCGGCAGTTCCCAGTCCGGTGGCCGTTAGTCCCATGATACTCATACCATAGATTAGGATCCCTCTAACTAGGATCATATCTCATCATCCTCGAGAATCGTGCTTCCTTTATGTTCCTCATCTCCAATACCAGCACCACCACGCTAACATTGAAGTTATATTCGGAAGTTTGAGTTAGGCGAAATCTCAGAATCCTGGTATCTCTTTGTCTTGCAATGATCTGTTATATCAACCACGGTCAGCTCTCCTGTCCGTAGCGAACCTGTCTGCCTACTGGAAACCTCTTCCATGTCCTTCGGCCCTTTCATAGGGCAAAAACCGGCCCTTAGAAGATCGTCGTGTATGTCGAAATCATCCTTCAACTTCTACTTGTTCTTTTCTCGATCCCAACCTTGGTTGATGTCGGGAAACCAAGCTAGTCGACTTCTATTCTTATCTTTGATTCGTAGTGATTGCGAACATCTAGCCCTGTAGTCTCTCGGAACTCGAACAGGCTTCCTTTCAGCTTTTGGGAAGCGTCGGAGCTCCTCGGGTTCAGACCCTTAGTAAATGTCTCAGTTGCCCATTAATCTAGCATGGGCGGTAGCAAAATCCTTTCCTTCTAAAATCTGGTCATGAACTCTCGTAGCAATTGGGACTCTCCTTGCACAATACTGAATATGTTGGCTTTTCGGGCCATAACCTTCCTGGCCCCGGCATGGGCCTTGATGAAAGAATCCATGAGCATCTCAAAGGAATCTATTGAGTGCTCAGGAAAAGTGAATACCATGTCAGGGACCTTTTTGTGAGGGTTTCCTCAAAATTCTTCAGCAGGACTGACTCAATCTCGTGCGGAGCTAAGTCATTTCCTTTCACCACCATTGCGTAGGTGGTGATGTGCTCCTGCGGATTTGAAGTCCCATCATATTTTGGTACGTCTGGCATTTTGAACCGCTTTGGGATTAGTTCTGGTGTCGTGCTCGGTTTGAACGGCAACTGAGTGTATATTTTTGAGCCAGGTCCTTTCAACACTGGCGGTGCACCCGAAATTTTGTCCATTCGGGTGTTTATTTCTCTCATAAATTGCATGAGCTTGGTATTAAAGGGATCATTCCCATTGTTATCCAGATCCGCTGCCATTCCCCTAGCCCCATCGAAGCCGACATCACCCCTCAGGGTGTTGTTATCAACTCTTTGCGCTGTTTGATTTGCAGGAGCACCGGGAGGAACTGGACGTCTTCCATTCACGTTGTTGTAAGCACCCGACAATACTTGCCTCAATTCTGTCATGGCCTGGTGTTGCCGTGAGAGATGGCCCATGATAGCCTTTTGTTGTTCTCTCAAGATCCTTATTGTTTCCACAACGTGCTCGTCTTTGGCATCGCCAGGAATCGTCTCACGTACATGTTGTGGGTATTGCCAGCCATGGACCGGCGTGGTTACGTTCTCCTCGTTGTGGGTGTTACTAATCGAATCTTCGTATTGAGGCGGATTTCCTTGTGCCTCAACGTTGTGTGCGATGTTACATCGTTATCTGCCATCTTCGTTTACACTTGCCTCCTCTTCCGTCTGTCTCTGGTTCCACGTGTCGCTCTATTATTCGAGTATTTAATATAAACCGATTATAAATTTTTTAATAACGCAAAAGCACCCACAACACCAAACAACAAGAATTTGTATTAAAATTATATGTAAATAATAAGGTTTTCCATGCACATCCGCCACTCTTTGACATGGTAACCATTTTTTACTTCTGACCCAATTGTGTTGGTGCACAATTTCACATTTTTTAAAAATTTATATTAATAAAGTATCTAAATTAGATTCTTCAACTTGGTTCACTTCAAAGATGATCGTCTTATATATGTGATAGTGATTTATCTTTTGAAATATGTTGAAGTAATTTTTATAATATTTTTTATTAATTAAACAAATAGAACATTCATATTTTGTTTGCGTGAAAAAAAGTAGATGTCACCCATCAGTTAATTGGTCTTGTTTGTATCTTCTAGAATAAACTTAAGAATATATAGCTTAAAAACATCAAAATACCACTTAAGTATTCTAAGGTTATGTGTTCAAAAAAGAAAAATGATAACTTGTGAAATTGAAGTAATTAAATCAAGTATTAAAATCAATTCAAGTTACATATTGACGGAGATGATTGAGTACTTATGGGATAAAGCTTCTTCTTTTATTGATTTAATTCAAATATGACTTTTTATCTTCGTGATAATGATTTATTTTTTTAAAATATGTCAAAAATAATTTTTATAACAATTATATTTTATTGCGAGAAAAAAATATCATCTAGAAGTAGACTTCTTCTAGAATGAACTTAAGAACATATAGTTTTAAGAAAAATAAAAGGACCTGTGAAATATTCAAAGGTTATGTTATGTGTTCTTGCTGAAAATTAAAAAAGAAATACAAAAAATTGTGAAATTGAAGTAATTAGGTTCATTACTAGAATCAATTTTATGTTGCATTTTGATAGAAATGATTGAGTACTTGTGGGATAGAGTTTCTTACTTTATTGAATTGCTAAATATAATCAACACTCGCCATTTTGAGAACTTATTTTACTTCTTTCTTTAATTTTATTTATAATTCAAATACTGTATGAGGTAAAATTGATAAACGAAAGGTGGAGCTCGAGGAGTTGACACGTGAAAGTAAAGACAGGTAAGCTATGAGTCAGCGAATAGTTGGCACCAGATACAAACATATGATAGGTGCTGAATACTTTCCGAATATATTGGAATCGAGAACGGAGATTTGAAAGGAAGACATCGGTTGGAAATTATAGCATTCAATGAGCAGCTGTGATAAAGAATCTCTGTGTTAATGTTCAACCCTTATGCAGCAATCAAGAGGGGTCTTATTCTCATTCAAGAAGAACGTGATTTGGGGATCTTGTCTCCCTAAATAGAGCTATAAATAGGAATTTGTATTCATTATGGGACATGAAACATTCTGCATATAAAAGCTAAAATCTGCTCTTATTCTATCAAGTTATTCTCTTTCTTTTGTTCATAATATTGTTCTTATTATCGCTTCTGGAGAAGTTACGTTCACAACCAGACTTGTATTTTTCCTCAAGTTATTTTGTTTCTGTTATTATTTATTCCACATCCTTGGATGAAATTAATTCACGTGTCTATAAACAACGTTGCAACTGTAACTTTACTGTTTCACGATTAAATAGTTTGGCGCTCACCGTGGGGCATAGACAATTATGTAATTACTTTGATCCATTCATCTGTTACTAACATAGTTTGATTCTTTTCTTCAGTAAAAGAAAAATCAGATATGTCAGCTAACGATGTGAACAATTCTTGCAATGTTGGAACAAACAACAAGCCTGAGGATATGTTCCAACGCGATGATTCAACTAGTGAAACTCGCAACGAAGGAGATGAAATAACTCCGGTTCACGAAGAGCAAAATCATCGGCATGTGAAAAGTCCAACTCCTGATGAAGTGGATAATGAACATGTTGTTGAAATGGTCAAAATTTTGATGGAACGATAAAGGGAAATTATGAAGTATCTCTCAAACAAGACCGGTTATTGACGGAGTTGAAACAGGTGCTTTCGGTTGCTTCCAATAACTCCAATGGAGGAATTCTAGTCCTTCCCAGCATGCCTGCGAATCAAAGAGTACAAAGAATCGGTAACATCTCTTCGAGGGAGGAGTTCAGAGTTAACTAAAATGAGGCAAGTGGTGTGGGTAATGGATCGGGGAATGACGACAACGTTAACAATCCTTTCAAAACTGAGCTCATGAGATTCATGAGAAAAATGAATGAACGAATGGACCAGAATGCTAAGGCATTCCTCGTTAGGATAGATCAAATCCCTGGAGCACCACTGGTGTTGAAGGGTCCGGATTCGAAGAAGTATACGCAATTGCCATTCAAACCAAGTGCGACCCCGGAGCTAATTTCGAAAAGATTCAAGATGGCTGATATTCTGAAGTATGACGGGACTTCGGATCTACAAGAGAATGTTACAACTTACACTGCGGCGGTAAAGGGAAATAATTTGGCCCCGTACGAGATCGAATCTGTCTTGTTGTAGAGATTTGGAGAAACCCTAATAAAGGGTGCTCTAACTTTGCACTCTCATTTGCCTGAACATACCGTTGATTCTTTTGAAATGCTTGTAGATTCTTTCATTAAATCTCATGACGGGTCAAGAAGAGTTCAAGCTAGAAGGGTGGATATATTCAAAATCTGTCAAGGAGAATCCTAACTACTGTGAGAGTTCGTGATCCAGTTTCAGAAGTAGAGGATGGTGTTGCAGGCAATACCAGATGAGTGGGCAGCTGAAGCGTTCACCAAAAGTCTTAATCCACTAAGTTCTGATGCTTCCAAGAAACTGAAGGAAAGTCGTTTGGAATTTCAGGCAACCATATAGGCAGATGTCCACAATCGTTATGAATCAATAATTAGAATAACAGATGATCAATTGTGCTCTTTGGTGTAATCCAAAGGACGTAATCATCATCGAAATCAGAAGAAGTTAAACTGATTTCGATGCAGATCGGAGGTCTCCCGGGAATCGTTTCTAGCCTTACAAAAGAGTTGATGGGTGTGGAAATTAAGGATTTTAGTCATCGAAAAGGTTTGCCACCGATAGAAGAATGGATCGTGGTCGGAACAGAAGAGCAATAAGAGAAGGAACCATCGGGGTCCCGAGATTCAGCATACCCCCGGTTATCCGACTACAACTTTAACATCAACTTAGTGGAATTGGTGTTAGCTATGAGAAACATTAAGGAGTTTAGATTCATGAAACCAATTCGATCGGATCCTAGTCAAAGGGATCCTAATCTATGGTGTGAATTCCATGACCACGGGACTAGGGACTGTCGGCACCTTCTTGAAGAGATTGCAGCGTTATTGAAGAATGGTCACCTTAGAGAGTTTCTAAGTGATCAGGCCAAAAGTAATTATGGGAAATATTGAGACGTTGGGGAGCCAGCCAAATCGGCTGAACGGTCATCTCGCTTGACGATAAATATGATTTTTGGTGGTGACGAAGTAAATAGGGTGACAGTTGCAGCAACAAATAAGACTAAGATATCAGTAACTTATGGGAAGAGGATCTGAGAAGCATCAGAAGATGATGAAATCACTTTCACAAAAGAGGATGCTGATGGCCTTCTTTTACCACATAACAATGCTTTGGTAATTTCGCTTAATCTCTTAGATTTTAAAATTAAACATGTGTTGATTGATCTAGGTAGTTCACCCAATATCATTCAGTGGAGAGTTTTGGAACAAGCAAAGTTAACCAGAAATATAGTTCAACAAAGCTTCTGGCCGGGTTTAACCTAACAAGTGTAACGACCAAGGGACGGATTTTACGGCCCACGCATGCCGAAGGCATAACAAAGACCACTTTGTTCGAAGTGGTAGATGGCAACATGGGATATAATATGATCCTATGGAGGCTTAAAATTATTGATTTTATTAAAGCTAACATCGATTTTTTTTCCATCGTCGCATTCAAATATGACTGTATTCCGCTGGAAGTGGTTGTCCATATAAGTTTGAATGCTAACTTCCCTCTGGTAAGGCAGAAGACACGTCCGATAGCTGAGGTCAGAAACAGGTTTGTCAAAGAAGAGGTAACCCGATTATTAAATATAGGTTTAATTCGAGAGGTAAATTATCCCGACTGGCTAGCTAGTGTAATGGTTGTACCTAAAAAGAATAATAAATTTAGAATATGTGTAGATTATAAATATTTAAATAAGGCTTGCTCTAAGGACTCTTTCAGTTACCGAACATTGATCAAATGATTGATGATACGATCGGACATGAGTTAATGAGTTTTTTTTATGCGTATTCCGGGTATAATCAAATTAGAATGCACCCGAAAGACCAAGAAAAAATCTCGTTTATCACAAATTTTGGCACATACTGCTACAATGTGATGCCTTTTGGGCTTAAGAATGTCGGAGCCACTTATCAAAGGCTCGTTAATAAAATATTTGAACAGCAAATTGGTAAAATAATGGATGTTTATATTGATGATATGTTTGTTAAGTCTCTTAATGTAGGAGATCATTTGGCTCATCTACAAGAGACATTTGAAACTCTAAGAAAATACAACATGAAGCTCAACCCGGAAAAATGCACTTTTGAAGTTGGCTCCTGAAAGTTCCTGTGGTTTTTGGTTTCTCAAAGAGGAATCCAAGTAAACCCCGATAAGATAAAATCCATCGAGGATATTCCGGACCAATTGACAAGTATGAAAGAAGTGCAAAGGTTGACCAGCACGTTGGTGGCCTTAAACAGGTCTAAAAAGGTACATGTCTAGTTCTCCACTGTTGTCAAAACCGATGGAAGATGAGCATTTATTAATTTATTTAGCGGTTTCAGTGGTAAATGTTTGTTCTGATCCGAGAGAATTTTCTGTTTATTTTTCACGACCCAAAACCCACTATAGGTCGTGATGGCACCCAATGTCACCATTAGGCAAGCCAATGGTGAACTACCAACTTAATTATTTATTTTATTATTTTTTAAATCATGAATCTTATTTGATAGAGAAATTAATGTATTAGAAATCGTAGATACATACATTTTGGAAAAAAATATAAATTAAAAGTGTGTTAATGTTATGCAAAATCATGAATAAATTCTAGAACCCAAAACCCGGTGTCACAAGTGCATGAGCATCTGCTAAAGAGTAGAATAATAATACAACAACTATCTGGAAAATAAAATAGACAGGATAAAGTCAATAAATAAGATGGAGACTTAAAGGACTGCAGTGCGTAGCATAGGAAGCAGCTTACCACAAAGTCCCATCAGCAGTTGCGCCTGTGTGCCAGGATGACTACCAAATGAACCTGTCATATCCTGCATGTTCAGTGTAGAAGTGTAGCGTAAGTACGTAAATCAACGCGTACCCAGTAAGTATCTAGCTTAACCCTGAAGAAGTAGTAACGAGGATTGACATCGACACTTATTAGTGGTCCAATAAATAAAATGCAGGAATCATAAGCATGCATGAAATACAACAGAATCAATAGAATAAAGAACAGTAGATAACAAAGCCCGTTAACAAAATATCATCCGTTAAAAAATCCCCAAGTGCCACATGCTATCTCAACAAATAAGAACTAGAAATTAAATATCCGATCTCATGTAATAAAGAGAATATCACGTAATTTCGAAGTTCAACCAAGAGTGTAATCTCGTGGGTATTCGGACTCCTAGCGATTTTACGCACATATTATGCCGAGGTCGTTCGGCCCGATCCATATAATCGTGTATATACACAGCTGAGGTCGTACGGCCTGATCCAAGGATGCATCTCATATATACATATATTGCCGAGGTGTTCAGCCCGATATCCAGGAAGAGAAGAATCTTATCGACTTACGACTCGCGTATTTACTATACACTGGTCAAAGACGTAAAGTAAACATGATATT
Organism: Nicotiana obtusifolia; assembly: GCA_002018475.1. Classification (NCBI taxonomy): domain Eukaryota; kingdom Viridiplantae; phylum Streptophyta; class Magnoliopsida; order Solanales; family Solanaceae; genus Nicotiana; species Nicotiana obtusifolia. The sequence continues at coordinate 73,370 of MCJB01009876.1, read as the reverse complement.
TACCATCAATCGATTATCATGCCAAATAACTCGCAGAATTGAGATTCAATCTAACATAATCTCAATCAGCTTTCACTTATAGTCATCAAGTAATTAAACTAACAATTAAATTCAAGCAACATAATTTATTGCATCCCTAGGTCTACCCGGACATAACATGAATGTAGCTACGTACGGACTCTCGTCACCTCGTGCGTACGTATCCTCCACCATAAGTAGCACATATCAAATACATCACAGAGGGGGTAGTTTTCCCCTCACAAGATTAAACAGGAGACATATCTAGCTCTGAAATACAATAACCGGCTCCACCGCCTCTCTAACTCCTCAATCTGATGCCAAACGATCCGAAACTAATCAAACAATGTGCAAACCAATCAAAATATGCTCCAATACTCGTAATTTAACAATTTGTAATAATTCCCAACTCTGCTCGAAAAGTCAACAAGGTCAAAGCCCGGGCATACGTGCCCAAATTCAAAAAAATTATCAAAAATAAATATTACCCTTAACTTATATATCCAAAAAATCATCCAATTTCATCCGAGAATTTATCCTCAAATCAAAGATTTACAATTTCTCAACTTTGGGGTTCAAAACTCTAATTTCTACAATCCAAACACGGATAAAAATACGAATCAACAAATATAATCATTAAAAAAAAAACATCAAAATAAGGGTCATATATTTACCCCCTTGTTGAGACGAGAAAAACACCGCGAAAATCACCTTAAACGCAGCTCTAAAACCCAAGATATGCTTAAAGTACTAAATACTCGGTTTAAAATAATGTCCGGATGATTTTTGTTCATCGCCTTCGGGGGAAACCTTCGCGCTCGTGAAGAGAAATTTTTCACGTTGAACGCCCAAACTAGAAATCCATCTTCGTGTTGGTGGAACCACTCTCGCCTTAGCGAAGAACAACAGTTCACACCAGAAACCAACAATATATCCCAACATGGAAATTGACATAACTCTCTCATACGACCTCGGAATTCGACGATTCTTGTTGCTATGGTTCCATAATTATGATATGGATCTAATGGTTTACTCTAATAAAAAATACAAGGTCGTTTGCTCAAATTATGCCCAAAAAAATGACGCCGAAACATCAAATAAGAGTGCGACATAACCCAAACACATCTAAAACACACCCGAGGCCCCCGGGACCTCGTCCAATCATAAAAACCAATCCAAAACATAAAACGAACTTACTCGAGGCCTAAAATCACTCCAAACAATATTAAAACCATGAATCGCGTATTAGACTTGTACTAGGACCGAAATTCCCCTACTATCTAAAGGGGAAGGTTTCTTTTATTTTGACACACTGTGACACGCAAAATCAAAGCAATAAAACTTTACTTCTGTCTTCTAGCTATTGTTCAAAGTGTTCTTCGTTTGTTCTCTTCTTTATTCGCGACCGAGCTTGTATCGAGGGTCCGATCGAGGACGAATTCTACTGTTCAACCTAAGATCAGGCTTGATCATCACATTACGATTGGTTTGTTTATTTATTTCATCCTTAACTTATTTACCTTTTGTTCTTAATCATTCATATTTAATTGAATCACATATCCTTTAAATTGCGTACAAATTTAATTGTTACTCATTTTATAGGGTAAACACCTACGATAAATTAAATAAATTTTAAAACAAAAACAAAGCCAATAATAATTAGGGTAAATAGCTTGGCGCACGCCGTGGGGCTAAGGATAATAGTGGTGATTTAATACGAATCTCCATAACACACCCTATTTTACGCTTGTTCTTTGAAGCTTTGATTCCATGTTAGCCTATGGATGTAAAATTCTCAGTTTCCTCACTTGAACATTGATGCTGAGTTAGGCCATCAAGGTGATAATAATAACGTGATGCCTAGCAATGATGTGTCTCCTGTCAATCCCAATGGTGTCCCAACCGCCGACCTAGTCGATGCTAACTCGTAGGTGGCTATCAACATCAATTTACCAACTGATCCCGAAAATAGCATTCGCGAGAGACCCCGGCCAGCGGCTCGAGAGACGCCCAAAGGTGAAGGTGATGGGGTGACCCTGCAGTTGATTTTCGAAATGTTGCAGGCTCAAAAATCGGCCATAGTACTGTTGCAGAACCAAAGTCACGCCCCTAACAGGGTCAAACGCGAGCAGTCCCGAGAAAATACTCGGAGGGATGAACAAGTTGTCGTGGAACCAGGTGGATTCAGGCACGTGGAAACTTCCGAGGTGATGAAGATGCTCGAAGCATTGACAAAATGGGTGGATTCGGGTGAGAAAAATATTGAGGCCAACGGCAAGAAGGTAGAAATGTACAACTCCAGGGTCGATCATATCCCGGGAGAGCCTCCGATATTGAAGGGACCGGACTCCAAAAAGTCTATTCAGAAGCCTCCCTTGAGCGCAGCACTGAAGCCGATCACGAAGGGGTTTCGATTGATCGACATTCCCAAGTATAATGGGACCACGAATCCAAATGAGCATGTAACCTCCTATACATACGCGATCAAAGGGAATGACTTGGAAGACAACGAAATCGAGTCGGTGTTTCTAAAAAAAATTGGGGAAACCTTGTCCAAGGGAGCAATGATATGGTATCACAACTTGCCTCCGAATTATATTGACTTGTTTGCTATGCTTGCAGATGCTTTCTTGAAGGCCCATGCCGGAGCCATCAAGGTTGAGACAAGGAAGTCAGACCTTTTCAAGGTCAAACAAAGGGATAATGAGATGCTCTGGGACTTTGTGTCGAGGTTCCAAATGGAACGGATGGATCTGCTACCAATTGCGGATGATTGGACCGTTCAGGCATTTACTCAAGGGCTCAACCCGTAAAGTTCCTTGGCCTCTCAACAGTTAAAGCAAAACTTGGTGGAGTACCCAGCGGTCACCTAGGCCGACGTCCATAATAGATATCAATCGAAGATCAGGGTCAAAGACGACCAACTCGGGGCCCTTTTGGGATCTGTTTACACCATCAGAATCGATGAAAGGTCTAAGAGAACCATTTATTAGGAGTCGAGGCCGATTTGAGATCGATATCAGCCGTACAACGCGGATCGGAAGGGAAGTGGATCTGGGTATCACCCGACAAGGAACGAGAAGAGAAATGATCGAGGACCAAGTTGTCGAGGCCTGATGAGCAAGAGCAGGTTTGAAAGGTCGCCTAGGAGTACGGAGGCACCAAGATTATCATAGTATAATTTCAACATGGACGCTGCTAGCATAGTGTCAGCCATAGGGCGCATCAAAGAGACTAAGTGACCCTGACCGTTGCAATCCGACCCTCACTAGAGAGATCCTAATTTGATGTGTAAGTCCCACGGTACTCACGTTCATAGGACCGAAGATGCCGACAGTTAAGAGACGAAGCTACTCAATTGTTCAAGATGGGCACCTTCAAGAATTCCTAAGTGATTGAGCCAAAAAGCACTTCAGAAACAGGGACGCCAACAAATAGGTCACACAAGAGGAGCCTTAGACCGTAATCAACATGATCATTGGGGGGTTGATGTCCCCCTAGTGCCGATAATAAAACGCACCAAATTTTCCATCACGAGAGAAAAGCGCACCCGGGATTATGTCCTGAAATGAGCTATCTCGTTTAGCGATGAAGACGCCGAGGGCATCGTACAACCTCACAACGATGCACTGGTAATATCTGTACTTATCAATAAATCTCCACTTAAACATGTATTGATTGATCCAGGTAGCTCGGCAACATCATCGGATCGAGGGTCGTAGAGCAACTAGGGTTATAGGACAAATTGTACCGGCGGCCTGGGTATTGAATGGATTCAACATATGGTGCGAGACCACGAAAGGTGAGATAACTTTACCAGTAAACACTGCCGAGACCACCCAAGAAATAAAGTTCTACGTGATCGAAGGGGATATTAGGTACAACGCTTTGTTCGGAAGGCCGTGGGTTCACAACATGATAGCAGTGCCTTCGACCATACATCAGGCATTGAAATTTCCCACTCTCGGAGCAGTCAAAACGGTCTACGGACGGCCCTAAGGGAAATGTTCGCTATCAATGAAGTAACTCGGTGCCCGTGGTTTCGACATCAAAAAGTGTGGAACCAACAAAAAAGAAGAAACTAAATAGCAACCAAAGATACTGGCCTCAGCCGAGCCGAAAAAATAGAAGGAGCACGGAGCGGATGTTGAGTATGATTACAGCGTCTTGAGATCATTCATAGCATCCGATGACACTGATGCTAACAAATTGATGATCAAGGAGTTGGAGCAAGTTTTATTGGTCGAGCATCTACCGGATTGAAAGGTATACCTAGGCACGGGGTTAAAACCCAAGCTCGGGAAAAGTTTATTGATTCTCTTAACGCTAACGCTGATTGTTTTTCCTGGTCCCATCTTGACATGATAGGGATCTCACCGGAGGTAACCACTCACAAATTGAGCCTGGATCCAAAGTTTCATCCGGTCAAGCAGAAGAGAAGGTCGCAGCTCGAGACCAAACACAAATTCATCAAGGACGAGGTATCCAAACTTCTGAAAATAGGTTCTATCCGGGAAGTTAAATACCCAGATTAGTTAGCTAACGCAGTGGTAGTGCCTAAAAAATGAAATAAAATGAGCACTTGTGTAGATTATAAGGATCTAATCAAGGCGTGTCCAAAGGATTTCTTCCCTTTGCCTAACATCGATCAAATGATCGACGCAACGGCCGGACACGAGATACTCATTTTCTCGATGCCTATTCCGTGTACAACCAAATTCGAACGATCAAGAAAAGACTTCTTTCACCACTAAATTCAGCACCTACTGCTATAACGTAATGTCGTTCGGATTAAAGAATGATGGGGCAATATACAATGTGTAGTCAACCAGATGTTCGTAGAACAAATAGAAAAATCAATGGAAGTTTATATTAAAAATATGTTGGTCATGTCCCTGCGAGCAGAGGACTATCTGAAACATTTGTAGGAAATCTTCGACATATTGAGAAAGTACAATAGCTAAACGCGAAAAAGTGTGCATTTGGGGTCAGCTCGGGCAAGTTTCTCGGATTCATGGTATCTAATCGGGGAAAAGAGATCAACTCCGACAAAATAAAGGCCATAGAAGACATCAGCATAGTCGACAACATCAAGACAGTACAAAGGTTGACCGAGTGGATAGCTGCGTTGCGCCGGTTCATCTCGAGATCGTCGGATAAGTGTCACTGGTTCTTCTCACTACTGTAAATAAGAACAACTTCTCTTGGACTCTAGAATGCTAGCGAGCTTTGGAAACCCCTTTGTTGCACATTTCGAAGGCAGACAAACAATTATACCTCTACTTGGCGGTTTTTGAGGTGGTGATAAGTGGTGTCCTGGTCCGGGAAGAAGAAAGTACACAATTTTCTATTTATTGTGTTAGTAGAACCCTAGGTGATGCCGAGACAAGGTATCCTCACCTAGTAAAATTAGAGCTCGCCTTACTAAGCGCTTCTAGGAAATTAAAACTGTACTTTCAATGCCAACCCATATGTGTCATGACCTCTAACCCACTAAGGAATGTCATGCATAAGCTAGAGCTCTCGAGCCAGCTGGTCAAATGGGCCATAGAAATTAGCAGGCACAATATCGAGTACAAACCCCGGATCGCCATAAAATCTCAAATTTTGGTGGACTTTGTGGCCGACTTTGCGACGGCCTTGATACCCGATGTCAAGAGGGAATTGCTACTCACTTTGGGGACTAGCTCAAGGATCTGGACACTATTCACGGATGGTGCCTCCAACACAAAGGGGTTTGGGCTAGGTATCGTATCCAAATCACCTGCGGGGTAACGTAATTAGAAAGTCCATTAGAACTGTAAAATTGACTAACAATGAAGCCGAGTATGAAGCTATGATTGGAGGTCTAGAACTGGCTAAGAGAATAGCGGCCGAAGTGATCGAGGCCAAATATGAGTCCCTTCTTGTCGTAAATCAAGTCAATGGGACGTTCTAAGTAAAGGAGGAACGGATGCGAAGGTACTTGGATAAGTTGCATGTGACCTTGCACCAATTCAAGGAGTGGACTCTACAACACGTACCTCGGGATCAAAATAGCATGGCCGATGCACTGGCCAACCTGGGTCGTCTGTGGACTCGATGAATTTGACTCGGGGACAGTGGTACAACTGATGAGCTTGATGGTAGAAGAAGGTCACGCCAAGGTGAACTCGACAAGTTTGACTTGGGATTGGAGAAACAAATACATAGACTACCCGATGGCAGGAAAATTGCCATCGGATCCCAAGGAATCGAAAGCCCTGCACAGCAAAGCTATCAGGTTCGGCTTGGTCGAGGGGAAATTGTTCAAAAGATCCTTCTTCAGCCCATTAGCTAGGTGCTTGTGTCCGGGAGAGACTGAATACGCTATGAGAGAAGTCCACGAAGGCACTTGCAGGAACCACTTGGGTGTAGAATCCCTGGTTCAGAAGTTAATCAGAGCCGGTTACTACTGGAATGAAATGGAAAGATGCGAAAGACTTCATACGAAAATGCAAGGAGTGTCAAAGACACACCCCAATAATTCATCATCCGGGTAAGGTATTTCACCTAGTCTTGTCACCATGGACATTTATGAAATGGGGGATGGACATTGTTGGTCCCCTGTCATGGGTGGCCGGAAAGCCCAATACATACTACTCATGACCGGCTATTTTTCCAAGTGGGTCGAGGCTCAGGCGTTCGAGAAGGTTTGGAAGAAAGAGGTCATCAACTTCATCTGGGATCACATAGTATGTCGATTTGGGATACTGGCCGAGATCGTTTGCGACAACGAAAAACAATTCGCGGTAGCAAGATAAGTAAATTTTTCGAAGACCACAAAATCAAAAAAATATTTTCAACACCTTACCACCCTAATGGAAACGAAAAAGTGGAATCGACAAACAAAACTATACTCCAAAACTTGAAAACGATATTGACCGATTTGAAAGGGAAGTGGAAGAACTTGCCCGAGGTCTTGTGGGCATACCGAACAACTTTGAAGTCGAGTACCAGAGAAATCCCATTCTCTTTAGCCTATAGCGCGCAAGCCTAAAACTCGATCAAGGTGGGGAAACCGAGCCTCAGGTTCTAGTATGCTACTGAAATGTCAAACGGCCGATGCCATGACCACGAGCCTAGATTTATTGGACGAAAGGAAGGAAGCCGCCCTGGTTCGGTTGGCCGCCCAAAAGCAGTGAATAGGTAGGTACTATAACCGAAGAGCTAACCTTCGACATTTTCAAGTTGAGGAATTATTGCTAAGGAAAGTAACGCTAAACACCACGAACCCAAACGATGGAAAACTAGGCCCAAATTGGTAAGAACCATATAGAGTTGCTCGAATAACCGGGAAAGGTTCATATAAACTCGAGTTGGGAAACGGTGTAATACTACTGAACAACTGGAATATGACACCCTTAAAGTGTTACCACTGCTAACGTACGAGCATAATTCCCTTTTGAAATTCATTATATTACGCACTAACTTGTGCAAGTACTCAGCCGAGGGCAAATGTGACTATTAGATCTGAAAGCACGTGTTATACTCTTTTTCCCTTGAATCGGTTTTTTCCCGAAGTGGGTTTTACGACAAGATTTTTAATCAGGCAACAGCAAAACGTGCTACCTTAGTTTTGAAGGCCATCCTAAAGCAAGATTTGATGATCACCTACACCGAAACAACAACATTAGAGCCCTCACAAGTTCAGCCTCAAATGTTAAGGGCCATTACCCCCCAGGTTAGGATCTTTAGAAGGTGCTATTACTTAATAGTAAAATCTAAGGATTGGTAGTTGGGATTCATTGTAAGGGTCAAACGGTCATAGGAATCGTACCCATGTAGCCCACTCTTGCCATGGCACAAGGCTTATGCGCCTCTGATTATGTACTCTACATACAAAATAATGAAAGAAATCTTTGCTTTTATTATATTTTATCACTATGCATTTCTCACCATCGATGCATGCGTTGAATTACTTAGAACGGATAACGGATCCTAAATCCTAGAGCACACGGGCTACCCCGACTCGGGGACTGTCATCCGATAAAAAATTATATTGCCCGATCTACCAAATTCCGGAGGCACCGAGCCTATTAGGCAAGGCCCAAACATGAAAGGCTACAGCCAACCTAAATCGGCTCAGAGACGTCTGAGTTCGTACTCAGAAAGTAAGGCCCTTACGTATTTAATACCTATTAAAGGGTTACCCTCGGCAAAACACCGCCGTGCATGACTAAACACTCAAGTATCTTAAAGGCCTTAGGTTTTTATTGAAATTTCAAAGCCACTAACAACTTGGAGTTACCATTAAAACCGAGCCTCATTCGAGCTTCCGGAGAACGGGTGCTCCAGATTACATCTATTTTTATGCTAAGGCATTAAAGATGATCCACAAATAAAAAAAAATTGCAAATAGATGCTGAAAAGTAAAAGACATAGTGCTGCTGAAGGAAAATATTTATATACATATTCCGAAAAGTATTTACAAAGGCACGATAAAACGACCTCAAAATAAATAAAAAAAGAAAATATACAAAAGGAAACAAAAGGAACTAAGGCATCTCTTCCTAATCTTCACAGGAGCTCGACTTGGCACGAGAACCTTCGGGACATTCAGGCTCATAAAGCTCTTTTGCCTCAGCCTCAAGCCTCTTGGCCTCTTCAACATTGGCCGACAGATCAAATCCCCGGGCGTGAATCTCTTCGAGGGTCTCCTTCCGAGTCAATAGCTTTACATACTCGGCCTTCATTATTAAATGGGCCTCGGCTATCTCCACATCAGTTTTATATTGGGCCAGCATTTCTTCGAGCTCGGAGGAATCAATCGAGGTTGCCTCCAACTTTGACGTCAGTGTAGTATATTCCCGGCCAAGATTGTCCTATTCCGAGACGGATGAACCGTGGTGGGCTCGAAGTTCTCCATTTAGCCGAGACCACTTGTCGGCCTTATCCTTTGCCACCCAGAGGTGGTTCTTTACCTAAGCCAACTCCTCTTTCGTAGCCTCCTTTTCCGAGGCCAGAATGTCCATCCTGCTCTTCAGCGTCTCAGCCAAAGTTTTGAGCTCGTTCATCTCAGCCTGAAGCTGGTCAAGTAGTTCTATCTTCTCTTGGACCTGTGAGGTTTTGTCGTTAGTCACTACGTGTAACCTCTTGTTTTTAACCTAAAAAATCTATACCTTCTCAACCAGTTCAGCATGCTTCCATTTCACGGACAAAGCCTCCTTTTGAGCTTTTTCTAGCTCGGCTCGAAGAATAGGGAGATCTTTTAGGGCCTTGTCTTTTTTCTCGAGCTAGCGGACTTCCATCTGAGACCGATGGAATCTTTCATGATGTAGCACGGAAGCCTAAAAAACAAAAAGATTAGATCATGAGGACATGTTGAAGTTAAATAAGATGCACGACGGGCACAAGGAAGGGAAAACTTACCCGGTTCAGTGCATGTTGTGCTTCATTGAAAAGGGTCGAAGTTCTCACTTCGTTCATCTTTGCCTGGTCCTCTTCGGTCACTAGGCAGCAAAGATAGCTGGCCACGCCCGCCGGAGCGGAAAGCACCAGGATATTCGCCTGGATAGTAAACACGACAGTTCTTTTATGATCGGGATCCACGCTCGGAGCATGGAACTGCCTCACTCGTTTCGGGCTCGAGCTCGACTCGCCCACCACTGACAACCGGTCCTTTTTTGGGATCTCCAGGTGACCAAACCTGGAATAATCCTCCAACGCACCCATGTCCACGCCGTCCAAGAACATGTTGGCGGCCTTATTTGCGCCCCGTGACGGCTCAGACTTCTCCTTGTCGGCCTGAGCCTCGTCGAACATGGACTTTGCATGAGACGGCGACTCCGCGATGTTAATGACATCGGCTATTTCCTTCGGGGCAGGGATAGTTTCTCAGGAGGCCATAACCTCTGTTTTTTTCTCTGGCTCTGGAGCTAAAGAGGGATCGGCCTCTCGGCCACCTTCCCCAATTGCCGCCTGTACTTTTTCGTCAGTGGTTGTCCCATGAGCGACGAAATATAGTTCATCGTCTTCAGGTTAATCCCTAACTCGGTAGAGAGAGTCGGGGTCTGGTACCCTGGCTTGGGTACTCTTCTTGTTGCTTTTCCGGACCCTGATAGTTACCCTCTTCTTCTTGTCCTTGGCGTTCGGGGAGCCAGAAGATTTCCTCTTTTTTCTTTTTTTCTCCTCTTGTGCAGAAGCGGAGGGTTTAGCAATTGAGGATGGAGCCTAGTCCTCGTCCAATGCCTAAAGCTGTAGTCTTGGGCAAACCTGTAAAAGAAAAAATAACTTAGAAGAAATAAAGGTTGAGTATGAAAGTAGACTTGTTGGGGAGGAGCACTCACTATGGGAATGGGCCTCCAACTTGACCTTTGAAAGTTTACGGCATTCGTGCTCAAAATATGACATTTGTTTGCAGATCCCCTCCCTCCACTCATTGAAGCGAGGGACTGCGTTGGGAACTTGGGTGACCCTACATGATGATAGAACAGGAAATTATAAAAGAACAACAGAAATTCCAAGTACTCAGGAAGGAAAGAAACTTACAGGTTGTGTTCCACTTTTTAGGGAACGATAAATATTCGGGGGGAATGAGATCTTCGATTTTTACCCAAACAAATCTCCCCTGCCAACCTTGATCCCGATCTTCATCAATGCTTGAGAATGGAGCTTTGGTTGCTCGATGGACGAGCTTGATTAACCCCCTTCCTCCCCCCCCCCCCC
>MCJB01009876.1:0-55580 GCA_002018475.1 Nicotiana obtusifolia | reverse complement strand
AAGCCACTCTTCATCACCGAATGGCGTGGCGAGTCCAAAATCATGCCATGGATCTTTGACTTCCCGGAGGAGAAAATACTTTACTCTTAAATATTGATGCTACCAAAGGAAACACCATGTGCACCCAAATACCCAGACAAATTTCATCCAATGCGACAAAATAGCCTGCCTGATGTAGCCAATTTGTGGGATAGTTATGGACTGGAACTTTTCTTCAATGATGGTCATCGTTCGGCTTGCCAACAACTTTGGAAGGGAAGAGACAAAGGCTTGCTTCAGATTGATATCTCTGCCGATTTCAAAGTATATCTTCGCCATTTTTTGAAAATTCCTGTCAATGTCATTTCTATTGAATGACACACACTTCATCTCAAAGAGTTGTCTTCGCATTTTCTCCTGTCTTTGGCTAGTATCTCAGAAGAAAACTTTATGTAGGACCCGGATGTTGAAGGCAAAATCTTGGGAAGTGAGAAAAGTATTTTTGTCTTGAATTCCAAGTGAGTTCCACCAATCTCTGAGGATTCCTGAGAATCGTGAAGTGAGTTCTGACAAGATGATATACTTTTCTCGTTCTGCCAAATTTTTGGTCACCATCCAAGTATAGAAGTCTTGGATCCTCTGAGGCCATTTTGAAACTTTGACATCGTCTAAGGTGAAAGTATGGAAACCAATTCCAACTGGCTTGGATTCCATGGGCTCGTATCTTCTTTCTGGGATTGGCTCATCTGTCATGCCTTCTTGTTCTTCATCTATTTCAGATACTTCTGGCTCCCTTGGCTGGTTTACAAATATTGGGGGATTGTCATCTTCGGAAGAGTTTGTTGTGGATTCATTGCTTGATTGAGAGCTATCTTCCATTCATCTTCTGATGAATTCAGAGATTCTGACCATGGAGTATCTTCTTCTGATATGCATCTTGGCTGGGAGACATAGAGGTCTGGAGCTTTCTGGTCAGAAATTATCACATTTTCGGGTTGGACCCTTTTGAACTTTCTCCTTGGTCTCGCCTTTTCTTGGTTTGTTTCTATGCTGCAAGGGCATCTTTCCTTTCCCAAACCAATTTTGCGATATCAAAATCTTGTTCTTGTTTTAAGGGTTGGGTGAAAGAGTTTGGATTTTGTGAGGTAGATGAATAAGTAGAAAAGGTGTAGTCCAATTTAGGTGGGGAATATGGTTGTGGAGACATACGGAAGAAATTTCAATATGTCCCTTTATGATCCATACTTAACCGAAGCACTAAAAATCCAAGTCCAAATCCAAGGAGCCCCTCAAACCAAAGATTCCATCCAAGCCACTCTTCATCACCGAATGGCGTGGCGAGTCCAAAATCATGCCATGGATCTTTGACTTCCCGGAGGAGAAAATACTTTACTCTTAAATATTGATGCTACCAAAGGAAACACCATGTGCACCCAAATACCCAGACAAATTTCAAGAGATGAACTTGTCAAAATTCTTCCTGATTCCTGGATCACAAATTATGAAAAGTTAAGAGAACCAGAGGAATCCCTACAATCTGATGAACCAACTTTTACCAAAAGAAATGACAAAACCGTTTGCATAAGCTTGACCATTCCCACCTCAAAAAACCCAATAAAACCATCTTTTCTTGCCAAATGATTCAACCCAAAGATACAACAGATACATACGCTGAACCTGATAGAGAGCTCTTTTGGAATATACACAGCATCATGGAAGAACATGACTGGTGTCAAAATTTTGACAAAAATAGAAAAAGTACTTGGTGGTTAAAATGCCCCTTTACAGGACACTGCCCTTGGGATCTTGATATCAACTGTCAAGACTGTTTAGAAGATCCAAATGGAGAATATGGTGAACACCACCAGCGACATGGGGAAAGGTTCGGCCTCAACAAAACCAAACCAAAATCCAAGAAAAAGGGAAAAACCACTGAAAAACAATTTCGAGCCAGATATGAAAATAAAGACCCTTCAATTGGCTCATTAAGTCGTCCAGGTAAATATGAATTTCTTGCCCCAGGAATGGCCAAAATTACCAGAAAAATTCACTCCAAGTTGGGAGGATAGTGAAACCACACCCAAACCCAAATCACCATCAGCCCATACCTCACAACCCAAAAAGCCACCTGAACCTAAAACTTCACCAATTCCGAAAATCACAAATCCCCCAAAACCACAGATATTCATGCTAAGTCCTTCAAGCTCCAGTCATACCCAAGACTTTCCTTCACTACAACCTTTTGAAAAGGAGGGTATAAGCCATGCTCCAAAAATTTCCAAGAAAAACATAGTGCTGCCTACTGGAGAAAAACCCCCAACAAGTGACATTGAAGCAACAATGAACTGGCAATCCGAAAACTCCATCTGCCAAAACAAAGTACTGAACAACATTGGCAACACCATAAAGAACGTGGCCCATACACAAAACAAAATGATGAGCAAAGTGGAAACAATTGAGAAAAAGATGGAGCAAATATCGTCTCGCCATGACGGACTAATCAAAGCCTTGGAACTATGATTGGCAAATTTACAATACGAGATTTGTCCGCCAGGAACTTCACTTTTCCAATTCTTCCAACAACAACAAAAGGAGACGATTTCCATCAAAGAACAGATTCAACTTTTGAGAAATGACCACTTTAAGCCACAAACAACCCCAGTTGTCCCTTAAAAACCGAATTTCTTCCCTATGTCTCCACAACCATATTCCCCACCTAAATTAGACTACATCTTTTCTACTTATTCATCTACCTCACAAAATTCAATCTCTTTCACCCAACCCTTAAAAGAAGAACAGGATTTTGATATCGCAAAATTGGTTTGGGAAAGGAAAGATGCCCTTGCAGCACAGAAACAAACCAAGAAAAGGCGAGACCGAGGAGAAAGTTTAAAAGGGTCCAACCCCAAAAATGTGATGATTTCTTACCAGAAAACTCCAGACCTCTATGTCTCCCAGCCAAGATGCATATCAGAAGAAGATACTCCATGGTCAGAATCTCTGAATTCATCAAAAGATGAATCAATGGAAGATAGCTCTCAATCAAGCAATGAATCCACAACAAACTCTTCCGAAGATGACAATCCCCCAATATTTGTAAACCAGCCAAGGGAGCCAGAAGTATCTGAAATAGATGAAGAACAAGAAGGCATGACAGATGAGCCAATCCCAGAAAGAAGATACGAGCCCATGGCATCCAAGCCAGTTGGAACTGGTTTCCATACTTTCACCTTAGACGACGTCAAAGTTTCAAAATGGCCTCATAGGATCCAAGACTTCTATACTTGGATGGTGACCAAAAATTTGGCAGAACGAGAAAAGTATATCATCTTGTCAGAACTCACTTCACGATTCTCAGGAATCCTCAGAGATTGGTGGAACTCACTTGGAATTCAAGACAAAAATACTTTTCTCACTTCCCAAGATTTTGCCTTCAACATCCGGGTCCTACATGAAGTTTTCTGCAGATATACTGGCCAAAGACAGGAGAAAATGCAAAGACAACTCTTTGAGATGAAGTGTGTGTCATTCAATAGAAATGACATTGACAGGCATTTTCAAAAAATGGCGAAGATATACTTTGAAATCGGCAGAGATATCAATCTGAAGCAAGCCTTTGTCTCTTCCCTTCCAAAGCTGTTGGCAAGCCGAACGATGACCATCATTGAAGAAAAGTTCCAGTCCATAACTATCCAACAAATTGGCTACATCAGGCAGGCTATTTTGTCGCATTGGATGAAATTTGTACAAAGCGCTCAACCCTAAAGCAAATTATCCAGCACAATCCAGCGCTTGACAAAGCATGCCGCAAATCTGATCTAATCACCGTATCAGGATGTTCCTGCCATATGTCCAGACGATGTAAAGAATTCAGGAGGTTCAGATGGCTAAGAATTCTAGATGGAAAATCAAAATCCAAGAGGCGCACAAAATATTTCAGACGCAGAAAGCCAGGAAATTTTCACAAGAAGAACATATGCTTTATCTGCCACAAGATTGGACATTTCGCAAAAAATTGTCCCCGGTCAAGAAGATCTGTCAAACTCCTTGAAGAGATTGAAGATTACACTGGAATACATCTTGCAAAAGAGGAGGACCTTAAATCCATATTCTCTGTGGATGATGAACCCAATGAAGAAACTTTATTCTCTCTCGATATCTATGAAGATCAAGGCAATGATCAATACCAAATTTCAGAACCAGTGATCGAGGCCCGAGAGGAGATCAATGCTCTCACAGTCATTCCTCAAGTAGAACTCAAAGTCTATTCATCTAAATGGGATAAACCAGCTCGAGTTATTTCTTTCATCGACACCGGAGCTGCTTCCTCACTCATAAATCCTGCTGTTCTCCCTGAAGATCAATGGGTGCCGCATTTTAAAGATTTCAACACTGCATCAAATGCAATCTTAACCACAACCGTTATTACAAAGCACCTAGTCACAATTGAGTTCTTTCCAGCATTGAAGTACAGAACCAAGTTGCTCTAATGTGCCAGGAAAAGATCTTATTATTGGATTCGACATTTACAGGCAACTTAGAGATCAACTCCAGATCAAGGCTAACGGGATAGCTTTTAAAAAGCGGTTCAGACCTTATTCTGAGATTCCACGCCTATTCCAAATCACCAATGACGAGCAAATCAAAGAGATTGAGCAAAATCTCATTCAACATTCATGTGCTGAATCCCACAAGGATTTCATGAAGAAAGGAAAAAGCCCATTATGGAAAAACCAAGAGTTTTTTATCAAGCTCCCTTTCAAGAAAAATGAAAACATCAATTCGACAAAGGCCAGTCATTCAGGAATGAATCCAGATCATCTTCATCTTGCAAAGAAAGAATACGAAGAACTTTTGGAATTTGATTTGATAGAGCCGTCGGATTCACAATGGGCATGCGAAGCATTTTATGTCAACAAAAGAGCTGAGAAGACAAGAGGAAAACTCAAGTTAGTCATTAATTACCAGCCACTAAACCATTTCCTCCAAGATGATAAATTTCCCATCCCAAATAAACTCACTCTTTTCTCCCACTTAGCTTAGGCCAAATATTTTTCCAAGTTTGATTTAAAATCTGGATTTTGGCAATTGGGAATCCACCCTGAAGAACGACCCAAAACGGGATTTTGCATCCTCGATCATCACTTCCAGTGGAAAGTTTAAAATGAACTCTATTTTTTTACTTTTAAATAAGAATAATTATCCGATCAAGGGCTAACCCACGTCTTCTGTCCGGTTCTTGGGTCCGGTCGAGCCAGACTCATCGGGTAGGGAATCCCATCCTCAGCGAAGCCAGTAAGCAAGCCCAAGTCCATGCAAGAAGGCCCACTGGATCTATCCAAATTCAAAGCCCATAAAAGACTCTGCTACATGAAAGGATCTGAGTCCATCCAAATGATATTAAGCAAAATCCTATTCTGGAAAGAATGGCAAAGTAAGGGATTTAAGTCTGCTCTGAGATTTCATATCTCTCCCACGTGTGATTCATCCTAACAACTATCGATTAGGTGCTTTTCGGGGTATTTAACATAACTTATAATTCTATATTGGAAAAGTTTAAAAATTTAACTCTTAGGACCGATGGGACTCTGACTTCCTTTCCCCATTGGCGAAGGTAAGGGGTGGAGAAGAAGGTTTTTTGCTGATGATTCCATTGCTGGGACTGGCTATCCATCCCATTCCTCTTCGCTTCCCAAGATATTTAGGGAAAGGGGCCCCTCATCTTTTTGCAAAAAGCCGCTCCACGATGCCGAGCAACATTATCACTCCACTTTTAAGGAAATTCTTACAGTAAAGAATGGAATCAAGAAATTCAATTTCTTCCTTATCCATACAGAATTTCTAATAGAAATGGATATGAAGGCTTTCCCAAAGATGATCCGGATAAATTCAAAAATTATCCCCAATCCTCAGATTCTCAGATGGGCTCAATGGTTCTCTTCATACAAATTTCAAGTCAAGCACCTGAAAGGAAAGGATATTATTCTCGTAGATTTTCTGTCGCAACCAGAAGAATTCTCAAAAAGATTTCCCACAACAAAACTGAAGTCAAAGCAAGAGCCAATTAGCCACATCTTTATGCTTTCAAATACACCAGGAACAACTTCATTAAAGCCAACAGATCATGCACCGGAGTTGTTCAACCTCATGGATCCCTTTGATCCGTCAATTATTATGGAAAGAAGAACTTATTATGAGCTCCAAGTTTTCCGGCAATATGGAGGATCCATTCTCAAGCCTTATGGTGTCAATCCAGAATATCCGTTCTGCCATATATTCATAGCTCAAGCCAAAGATTTTCTACAAGAATTACTATGGTATTTCTGGTACCTATGCCATCAGTATTATATTTTTATGGAATTCAAATGCAACGTCTTCAAGGATTTTGATAACATTGCACCAGTCCTTATAGTATTTTTACTATGGTTCAACCCTAGAAGATATTGGGTGAAATGTTTCAGTGATTCCTACGCAGCAAAAATATTCATGTTTCATAGGCCAGTGAAGATCATTAATGGAAAAGTCCAAGCGCAAGCAGAGGCATCATTCTAGTGGAAATTTCCCGTGTCCATTTTATCAATGGAGGAAGAGTATAGCGAGGCACAAAGAATCCTTTTTCAGCAAATAGGTGCATCCCGAAAGAGATATGGCCAAAAGATTGAGCAAGCTGGAATTATACCAATACCCATCCTCACTGGGAAAGAATTCGGGAAGCAGCAAAAGAATATCAAACACCATATGAAGTCATCCGAGAAAAGATCACTAATGACATTTCCAGATTAAAGTTGCAGATTACATCTCTCAGTCCAAAGGGAAAGGAACATAGCAGGGAAGAACCGTCAAGTTCTAGGCGTTACTTCACAAGGTCTTCGAAAAGATTCCTGGAAGACAATTCTATGATCGATAAAGGATAATTGTCTTAATCCCTGCTAATCCCACCATAATCCTCCATTACCTACCCAAAAACCCTCAAAAATTATCCTACCCGTGCTAAGATAAATTTCCACATCTTTCCATACTATCCGGGCCCCACTTCACCTTGTTTTCCTACCATAATCCTCCACTACCTACCCAAAACCCTCAAAAAATATCCTACCCATGCCAAGACAAATTTTCACATTTTTCCATGCTATCCGGGCCCTACTTCACCTTGTTTTCACATGCTTCCACATGCCCCCACATGCTTCTTCACATGCAACACAATACTTTCACATGGCGTCACATGCTCCCTCATACTTTCACATGCTACACCATGTATATTTCACCCCGTTCACATGTTTTCAGGTGTTTTTAGTTGTTCTGCCTAAAGTCCTTCACATGCCGAGAGGGACCCGCTTGTAGATAAGTTTGCCATGTAATATAGGTTTACTTTATCCAAAAAGTTTGTCTTGTAATAACCTCCTAGTCCTATATAAAGGTGGCTTGTAGTAGTTGTAGGATCATCTTATAATCACCTTAGAAATCATCTTGTACTTGATCTTAGAACCATCTTAAAAACCATCTTGTAAACATCATGTAACCTTTGTAAATCTCTTGTGATATATTACATATGAGTGCTTTCTAAATTTCCCTCTTGTTCTTTCTTTCGAATGGATGGAAAGGCCGGTCCATGTATGAAAATAAAGTAAGAATACTCTTTGAAAGTTAGCTTATTGTAGTACGAAAGTTTTCTGAGTTATGAACAGCTAACATTGGTTATAGTACAAAAGTTTTCTGAGTTGTGTAGCTTGGCAAGCCGTCCCTTATGGGTTGTTGAAGCCAGCACCTTTTTGTAGGAAAACTTTTGCAACTATAAGCAAATTAACTGTTTGTGTAGCTTGGCAAGCCGTCCCTTATGGGTTGTTGAAGCCAGCCCTTTTTGTAGGAAAACTTTCGTATCTATGATTTAGCTTGCTTTCCTGGAGTCTCTTGCTTTGTTCCTCGTACTGTGAGCAAGAACCATCTTTTTTGCTGAGAACATGATTCCGTACTGTGTTACTAATGTCTCAATTTGACGAAGCAAGTTGACATGTTCTTCCAATGTATCACTAAATAACAGGATGTCATCAATGTAAACTAAGGAGGTATGGAGGATGGGTTGGAAGATTTTTATCATGGCTTTTTGGAACAAGGAGGGTGCAGTTTTCAACCCGAAGGGCATGGCTTTTCACTGGAAGTGATGATCGGGGATGCAAAATTCCGTTTTGTTGTGGATAACCGGACAAGAGGGATTAGGACTTGTTGGTCTATTTTCTACGTGTTGTATGTGTGGGGACAACATATATGTGAGGTGACGAGTACCTATGCATTGTTATTGGGTTAAAGCATGCGGGTGAAAATTATTTCTTTGTATTATATTGTTTCGTTAATTATGTTATCCATGCTTAGGTTAGATTATTACTTCTTTTAATTATTCGTTTCGTAATTATTGTTTATATTAAAGATGTTGAATATATTGGAAGTTTATGTTTGATATTATGGCACCATATTTGGAGTGAAATTATTCCCCGCCTTGATTTTATTATTCGGATTAATATTATTGCTTGGTGAGGAAGAGAGAAAAGCATGAAGGGTGTTGTCGTGCCTTATTTACATTCATTATCATATACTGAGATATGTGAGAGTAAAAACACGAAGAGTGATGCTGGGATGGTGAGTAGAAGCACGAAGGGTAATGTCGTGCCATTATATTCATGGTATTACATGGTGAGGACGAGAGTAAAAGCACGATGGGTGATGCCTTTCCATTTTAATATCATTGTTCAATTTGATCTCCGGTTTTGGTGATTACTGGGTTATATTGTTGCTTAATCCGGAAGATGGTATTTTTTGATTTCGTAATTTCCGTTTTTATAATATTTTTCCCTTTCGCATGTCCCCTCCAAGTTAATATCTTATTGTTATACTTGTTACTTTGCTTAGCCTCATTTCAACCTCGTCGAGGTTAGGCTTGACTCTTATAGAGTATATTGGGTCAGTTGTACTCATACTACACTTCTGCACATCTTGTGCAGATACTGGTATTGGTCCTACCGGTGCTTAGAGGTGCGTCGGCACGGATCACTTTCATATGGTGACTCAAAGTAGATCTGTTGGCGTCCGCAGACCTTGAAGTCCCCTTTCATTTTCTACTTTTACTATTTATCTCTTTCGAACTGTTGTATTTATTTCAGACTATGTTTGTAGACTTCTAGTTGCTCGTGTACTCGTGACTCTGGATTTCTGGGAATAGTTAATATCACATGGTTTATATTCATAATGTGTAAGATGTGGCATTTATTTCTCGTTGAATATCATAATTTTGTTTTTAACTGTTAAAATTGGTTAATTACTTAATTCACGTCGGCTTGCCTAGCAAATGTATGTTAGGCGCCATCACAACTCCGAGGTTGGGATTCCGGGTCGTGACAAGTGGCATCAGAGCACTAAGTTTCTTAGGAAAAAATTCACTTCTTTCTTTCCCTATCGTGCGATTTTATTCTATCATTGATGTTTGAATCATTTCATTCTTGTTCTACCGCAAATGGTGAGAACACGCACAACATCTACAGTCGGACAAGAGCTGGAGCCCCCTGTTGTAGCCACTACCAGGAGTAACGGGCGAGGTTGAGGCCAAGGTCAAGCCAGAGGCCAAGGCAGAGGTAGAGTTGAGCCTAGAGCTCGAGCAGCAGCACCCACAGTGGAGCCTCAAATTGATCATGAGGAGGAGATCCCAGGCTCAGACTGCTCCAGTCGATCCCGCTCAGGTGCTAGAGGGATTTATAGCTACACTTGTGCTTCAAGACACTCTAGTATGTTTAGTGGGCCTGATGGAGAGTTTGGCCTAGACCGGCACATTTCCGGTGGCACTAGCCGTCTCTCAGGCTGGGGGAGGAGCACAGACTCCCACAACTCACACTCCGGAGCAGATGGCTCCCATATATCAGACCCAGTGGACTAGCCAGTTTTGGTAGTTCGGCCTGTTGTTGCAGTACAGACCGGGTAGAGGCCCGCGATGTCTTTTGATGGATTGATGAGATTGGATAAGTTCACAAAGTTCTTCCCTATTCACTTCAGTGGTGCACCTTCTGAGGACCCACGGGTTTACTTGGATCCCTATTCATTTATGGAGAAGTTTATTCCTTTCACTATAAGAGAGGAGTACTACATACAGTTTGAGCGCCTTCAGAAGGGTAGCATGACTGTTACCTAGTATGAGACCCGATTTGTGGACCTAGCTCACCATGTGTTTATCTTACTCCCTACTAAGAGGGAGAGAGTGAGGAGATTCATTGATGGACTTACTTTCAGTAATAGGCTACAGATGACCAAGGAGACTGGAGATAATATTTCTTTCTAGAGGGCCATAGAGATTGCTAGACGAATCGAGATGGTTCATGATCAGGATAGGGGGCGGTATCTGAGAAGAGGCCTCATCATTTTGGTAGTATTAGTGGTGCCTCATTTGGCGGCAGAGTTTCATTTGGTAGGGGCTATCCTCCCAGGCCATTTTAGTCAGTGCTTCAGGCATCCCATGCTTCAGGTAGTCGTGGTCCTTATGTGTCTCATCCCGAGCAGCTAGCCTATAGTGCACCATAAGCTCCTATTAGTGCACCTCTGATCCAGAGTTATTAGGGTGGTTATCCAAGTCGACAGGGCCAGTTCCAAGTTCAACACTCACAGCAGTCGAGGGCTCGTTATACTTGTGGATATCCGAGGGACGTTGGTAGATTTTGCCCCAAGTCATATGGAGGCATGCCACAACAGAGTTCTAATGTCATGGTTCCGACATCGGTTGCTTCACCACCACTCAGCCAGTGAGAGGTGGGGGGTCAAGCTGCCAGAGGTGGAGGTCAGGCCATTAGAGGTGGATCAGGCTATTAGAGGTGGAGGTGAGCCAGCTAGAGACCATCCAGAGGCGGAGGTCAGAGTGGTGAGGCCCAACCACATTTTTATACATTCCCAGCTAGACAGAGGCCGAGTCATCTGACGCCGTCATCACAGGTTATTTTCCAATTTTCCATAGAGATGCTTCAGTTCTATTTCATATGGGCTCTACTTATTCCTACGTGTCATCCTATTTTGCTTCATATCTAGTTATGACTCGTGGTTCTTTGAGTAGTCTTGTATATGTGTCCATGATGGTGGGAGATTCTATTGTTGTAGATCGTGTTTATCACTCGTGTGTGATTTCTATCAGGAGCCTTGAGACTAGTGTAGTTCTTCTACTTCTTGATATGGTGGACTTTGATGTTATTTTTGGTATGGATTGGTTGTTACTTTATCATGCTATATTGGATTGTCATGCCAAGATGATGACCCTAGCCATGCCGGGGTTACGTCGATTAGAGTGGAGAGGAACTCCTGGCCATTCTACCAGCAGGGTTATTTCTTATGTGAAGGCTCGGTGTATGGTCGAGAAGGGATGTTCTAGCATATTTGGCCTATATTTGTGATTCTAGTGCGGAGGTTCCTTCGATGGATTCAGTACCAGTTGTGCTTGAGTTTCAAGAGGTGTTTCATGTAGATCTATTGGGGATACCACCTGACAGAGATATCAACTTCTGTATTGACTTTGCTCTGGGCACTAAGCCCATTTCTATTCTGCCATACCGTATCCCCACCTGAGTTGAAGGAACTGAAGGGGCTGTTGCAGGATTTGCTTGATAAGGGATTCATTAGACCTAGCGTCTAGCCCTGGGGTGCACCAGTGTTGTTCGTGAAAAAGAAGGACAGTTCAATGAGGATGTGGATAGATTATCCGGCAGTTGAAGAAAGTCACTATCAAGAACAAGTATCCGTTGCTGAGGATTGATGACTTATTTGATCAGCTTCAGGATGCCAAAGTGTTTTCGAAGACTGATTTGAGATCTGGCTACCATCAATTGATGATTATGGTATTGGATGTCCCTAAGACAGGTTTTCGGACATGGTATGGGCATTATGAGTTCCTAGTGATATCATTTGGTTTGACAAATGCCCCAGCAACATTTATGGATTTGATGAATCAGGTATCTATGCCCAATTTGGAATATTTTGTGATCATCTTCATTAATGATATTTTGATCTATTCCCGCAGTCGAGAGGAGCATGAGCAGTATCTTCGAATTGTATTTCAGACTCTGAGAGTCAGTTGTATGCCATGTTTTTAAAGTACGAGTTTTGGTTGGATTTGGTTGCCTTTTTGGGACGTGTTGTATCCGTCGAGGATATTAAAGTGGATCCTAAGAAGATTAAGGCAGTTCAGAACTAGCCTAGACATACTTTAGCTGCAGAGCTTCAGAGCTTCCTGGGTTTGGGGGTTTATTATTGCCAGTTCATGGAGAGGTTTTCATCCATCGTATCCCGCTTGACTAGATTAACCCTAAAGGGTGCCCCATTCAGGAGGTCCAATGAGTGTGAGTTGAGCTTTCAATAGCTCAAGACTGCTTTGACTACAGCCCCAATGTTGGTGTTGCCCACAGGTTCAGGATCCTACATTGTGTATTGTGATGCATCGCGTATTGGTCTTGGTGCAGTATTGATGCAGGATGGCAGGGTGATTGCATATGCGTCTCGACAGTTGAAGGTTCATGAGAAAAATTACCCTGTTCATGACTTGCAATTGTTCATGCATTGAAGATTTGGAGGCATTTACCTCTAAGGTGTGTTGTGTGATGTATTCACAGATCATCAGAGTCTACATTACTTGTTTAAGTAAAAGGATCTTAACTTGAGGAAGCGAAGGTGGTTAGAACTATTGAAAGACTATGATATTACCATTTTGTATCATCCCGGGAAGGCCAATGTGGTGGCTGATGCCTTGAGTAGAAAGGTTGTAAGTATGGGTATCCTTGCATATATTCCAGTTGGTGAGAGACCACTAGCATCAGATGTTCAGGCCTTGGCCAATAAGTTCGTGAGGTTAGATGTTTCAGAGTCTAGTCGGCTTCTTGCTTCCATGGTCTCTCAGTCTTCTTTGTATGAGCGCATCAGAGAGCGTCAATATGACGACCCTTATTTTCCTGTCCATCAGGACACAGTGCAGCACGGTGATACTAAGAAAGTTTCTATTAAAGATGATGGGGTGTTGCAGATGCAGGGTCGAATTTGTGCGCCCAATGTGGATAGACTTCGCGAGTTGATTCTCGAGGAGGCCCACAGTTCGTGGTATTCCATTCATCCGGGTGCCGCCAAGACGTATCAAGATTTGAGGCAGCATTATTGGTGGAGAAGAATGAAGAAAGATATAGTTGTGTATGTGGCTCGGTGTTAGAATTGCCAGCAGGTGAAGTACGAGCATCAGAGGCCTGGCAGTTTGCTTCAGAGACTTGAGATTCTCTAGTGGAAGTGGAAGCGTATTACCATGGATTTCGTTGTTGGGCTTCCATGGACTTTGAAGAAATTTGACATAGTATGGGTCATTATGGATAGGTTTACTAAGTCGGGGCATTTCATTCCTGTGGAAGCTACTTAATCTTCAAAGCGGCTGGCTGAGATATATATCCGCGAGATTGTTAGCCTTCACGGTGTGTTGGTGTCCATTATTTATGATCAAGGCACACAGTTCACATCGCATTTCTAGAGGGTCGTACAGTGTGCGTTAGGAACACGGGTCGAGTTGAGTATAACATTTCACCCCAGACAAACGAACAATCCGAGCACACTATTCAGATATTGGAGGATATGTTTCGCATCTATGTTACGGTTTTTGGGGGTTATTGGGATTATTTCTTGCCGCTTGAAGAGTTTGCCTATAACAACAGCTACCAATCGAGTATTCAGATAGCTCCTTATGAGGCCTTATATGGGAGGCGATACCGTTTGCTAGTTGGTTGGTTTGAGTCAGGAGATGCTCGGTTATTGGGTACTTATTTAGTTCAAGATGCCTTGGAAGAGGACAAGATGATTCAGAATCAGCTTTTGTATAGCACAGTCTAGGCAGAAGAGTTATGCTGATATGAGAGTTCTTGATGTTGCATTCATTGTTATAGAGAAGGTTCTGCTTCGTGTTTCTCCCATGAAGGGTGTGATGAGGTCCGGGAAGAATGGCAAGTTGAGCCCTAGGTATATCAGACCTTTTGAGATCCTTCAGAGAGTTGGTGAGGTGGCCTACAAGCTTGCATTGCCACCTATCTTACCCGCAGTTCACCCGGTGTTCCATGTTTTCATGCTCCAGAATTATCATGGTGATTCGTCCCATGTATTAGATTTCAGCTTAGTCCAATTGGACAAGGATTTGATTTACGAGGAGGAGCCAGTGGCCATTCTAGCACTGCATGTCCGGAAGTTGAGGTCTAAGAGTTACCCTTCTGTTAGAGTGCAGTGGAGAGGCCAGCCAATCGAGGTAGCTACATGGGAGTCCGAGTCCGATATGCGGAGTAGATACCCACACTTTTTCACTAGTCCAGCTACCTTTCTATTTTTGTTCGAGGACAAACGTTTTTTAGAGTTGGAGGATATGATGACCCGATAGGTCATTCTGAGTTCTAGCCCTTATTTCAGTATTCCGAGACCTCGATAGTATTTTTGATTTGCGTGCAGTCCGTGTTTTGTTCCAGAATGCTTTTATGTGAAAAAATTGAAGAAAACATGAATTTTATCTTTAAAAATGACTTGAGTTTACTACAGTCAATATTCTATATAAACGACCCTGGATTGGTATTTTGACGATTCGGGTGAGTGCGTATCGTGAGTTTGGACTTGGGCGTATGCCCAGAATTGAATTTGGAAGTCCCTAATTTGATTTGACGTGATTTGTTGAAAATTAGTAATTTGAAGGTTTAAAAATTTCTTAGGTCTGACCGTAGGTTGAATTTGTTGTTACCGGGTTCGGATTCCGGTTCTGAAACTTGGTATAGGTTCATTTTACTATTTAAAACTTCCTTGCAAATATTGGTGCAAAATGGAGTTGATTTTATAGGATTCGGACGCTCGGTTGTGAATTTGGAAGTTCTTGAGTTTCTTTGAATATGTCATGCATTTTGATGTCCTATTCGTAGTTCTAGATATCATTTATGTATGTTGATCACGTGAGCGAGTTTGTATAATATAATTACACTTGTGTGCATGTTTTGTTTGGAGCCCGAGGGGCTCGGGTGAGTTTTGGATAGGCTAAGGACAATTTGAACATAGAATGAATTGCTGGTTTTGGCTGTTGCTGATATCTGATTGCTGGGCTTGGGAGGAGTTTCTTCTTTGCGAATGCGAGGAGCTGGTCGTGAACGCGAAGTAGTGGCGGTGTGCCCTTCACGAACGAATAGGGTTATGGGGTCCTGGGAGGGAGCCTGTCAGTTACTCTTCGCGAACTCGCTCACTAGATCGCGAACGCGAAGGCATGGGGTAGTAAGCCTTCACATCCGCGAAGAGTGGCTCGCGAATGCGAAGGCCTTTCGCTGCTGCTTCGCGATTGCGTCAGGTCCTTCAAGAATGCGAAGAATACCTGACGCCAATGATTAAAACAATCCAAAAATCGGGATTCTTCCCATTTATCACCATTTTCAAGTTTGAGCTCGGCCTAGAGGCGATTTTGAAGAGATTTTTCACCCCAACATCATAGGTTTGTAGATTTTAAACTTGTTTCCGTACATTTCCATAAACAACAATTGATTTTAACCTTTAATCTATGCTTTTTTCATGGTAGAAATTAGGAATTTAGGTAAAAATTGGGGATTTTGAGAAATTGAGATTTAGACCTCAAATTGAGGTCGGATTTTGAAACTAATCACATAACCAGGCTCGGGAGTGAATGGATAATTGGGTTTTGGTCCGAATCTCGGGTTTTAACCAAGTGGGCCCGAGGTAGACTTTTGTTGATTTTTTTCAAAATCATTAAAGATTGAATATTTTTCACTCATGAGTAGTTTCTAAAGTTTATTTCTAATTATTTGAACTATATTTGGCTAGATATTATTATTTGGAGGCTAATTGTGGGGGAAAAACCACGGTTGAGCAATAATTTGGTTGCGGAGTGAGGTAAGTGTTGTGGTTAACCTTGGCTTGAGGTATTAGAACTTGTTGGTCTATTTGCTACGTTTTTTATGTGTGGGGACAGCGTGTATGTGAGATGACGAGCGCCTATGCGTTGTCATTAGATTAAAGCATGCAGGTGGAAATTGTTTCTTCGTATTATATTGTTTCGTTAATTATGTTATCCATGCTTCGGTTAGATTATTACTTCTTTTAATCATTCATTTCGTAATTATTATTTATTTTAAAGATGTTGAATATTTTTGAATTTTAAGTTTGATATTATGGCACAATATTTGAACTGAAATTAATTCCCTCCTTGATTTTATTATTCGGATTTATATTGTTGCTTGGTGAGGAAGAGAAAAAAGCATGAAGGTATTGTCGTGCTTTATTTGCATTCGTTATCATATATTGAGAGATTTGAGAGTAAAAACCACGAAGGATGATGCTGTGTCGGTGAGTAAAAGTACGAAGGGTGATGTTGTGCCATTATATTCATGATATTACATGGTAAGGACGAGAATAAAAGCACGATGGATGACGCCGTGTCATTCCCTCCATCCCCACTCCCCCCCCCCCGAAAACCTCGGGGATTGTAGAGAAAAAGCAGGTGGTTGATGGTAAATTGAGGTGCTTTGGTGTTGATGACAACGTAGCGGAGGAGGATTATGATCCTCCAAAAAGATGGGTGAATCTGCCCAAGGCAAACCTCATACCTTTTGCAAAAGCTGAGGATTATAGGGTCCATCGGGCAAGCGTGAAGGGGTAAGTGTTAACACTTAGATACCCCTCCACGTGAGTGGTAATGTCCTCATCGGGACTGGGGACTTTCCTTTCCCTCTCAGTTGCAGTCCTCCCGAACTGTAGGGAGTGTATCCTCGGTAACGGAGTATATGTACCTCCATACCCCCTCACCTCGGTCATGTTGACTGGAGACTTTCTCGACTTTGAAGTTGTTCTTAATGGAGCAGCCCCTGGGGATGAAGCTCATTAGGGGAGGTTCCAGGGCAACCTCTGGCACGGCCAACTCAGCATCCATGGCCGGGTTGGAAGTTGAATGGACGGTTAGTTGAGGCATAGATTTGGAAGTCTTCGCCATTAGATTATGGAAAATATTAAGATTTGAAGGTGAGGATTAATAAAGGTGAGGATGAAGGTATATAGGTCAGATTTGAAGATTTGCGGAAGGTGTATGATGATTTGAAGGTGAAAATATGAAGATCCAGAAAACAATATATGAAGGTTTGAGGAGGTTAGGAATAAGTGAAGAGTTCAAGGGTAAATTAAGGAGCTCTGGAATCGGAACATAAGAAAGTGAAAAAGGGATCGGAGCTTATATAAAGAAGAGGTAATCAATGCGTGACGTTTTGCATTTGGGGATGGTCAACCGGCGGCTGACGCATGTCCGAAGTCAGAACGACGCGACTGATGGGATGTTTCACTGCCCATTAACTCGGTTGTAGCGTACAGAAGAAGGAACCGGGGTTAATTTATCACTTCCTATCGCTTCGATAAATCTACGCTCCGAGAAACGAGGGGACTAAATGTGTGCGTGTAAAATCGAGGGCAGAGTTTTCCCCAATTCTCCGATGAGGAAACAAAAGGGAAGCACGGCTGGACGTGATCATAATCAAGGCCCAAGGACCCTTGTATCGAAACCCCGGAGGAATGAACGATGTATCTAGGTTCGGGCACATTGAAATAACAGAGCCAAACCAACTATAGTTTCCGAACCTCGGGAAACGCAGAATGGTTTTGCATGACGTGTAGGGGGCCGTAATATTCTCCCTCAATCGGATATTACAGAGCGAGTCCCATTCTATATCAACAGGGGCATAATCACACAGCAAGAAAGCTTCCTGTCAATCCAAAAATGTTAGAAAGAGAATTAGATCTAATCTCGTCAAGTGGGCTTATTCAATTTCTGAAGTTAGATTGAAGATTGAGAAAGTTGGCCTGTAGTGTCTTTAGCGAATGCGTTCACGAGGCCGGTCCCCGGTGGCTAAGAAGCTTGATCACTTTGTTGAATAGAGCAAGTTGACGTCGGATCAACATTTACCAAAAATAAAAGATTTGTACCTTATTTAGACTTGTACTAGGATTGAAATTCCCCTACTATATAAAGGGGAAGGTGTCTTTTATTTTGACACATTGTGACACATAAATCAAAGCAATAAAACTTTATTTCTGTCTTCTAGCTATTGTTCAGAGTGTTCTTCATTTGTTCTCTTCTTTATTCGCGACCGAGCTTGTATCGAGGATCCGATCGAGACTTGAGTTGACTACGATCAATATTTTGTGTAAACAATCCTAGATAGGCCCACTTTTACCTTAAAGATCAAGGTCTGTGAATGAAATGTCCTCTACTCGGTAGTAGTAGGAACAAGATGTAACTGATTCATCCGTGCCTCGGCATTTTGATGATCCCGGTGGGTCCGCATCTCATGATTTTAGACTTGGGCGTGTGCCCGAAATTAAATTTTGAAGTTCCTAACTTGATTTGACGTGATTTGTTGAAAACTAGTAATTAGAATGTTTAAAGATTTTCTAAGTTTGACCGTAGGTTTAATTTATTGCTATCAGGTTGGGATTCCAAATTTGAAACTTGTTATAGGTTCATTTTACTATTTAAAACTTGTCTGCAAAATTTGGTGCAAACGGGAGTTGACTTGATAGGATTCGGACGCTCGGTTGCGCATTTGGAAGTTCTTGAGTTTTTTTGAAAATTTCATACATTCTGATATTTGATTCGTAGTTCTAGGTATTATTTTGGTGTTTTAATCGTACAAGTGATGTTGTATGATGTAATTGCACTTGTATGCATGTTTGATTTGGATCTTGACGGCTCGGGTGAGATTCGGATTGGCTACAGAACATTTGAACTTAGAAAGAATTTGCTGGTCTTGGCTACTGCTGATAACTAGTGTCATGTCCTTCGCGATCCCGAAGGGGAATCTAGGCTGGGGAGGAGTTTCTTATTCATGAATGCGAGGAGCTGGTCGCGAACACGAAGTAGTGGGGGGTTTACCCTTAGTGAACACGTCCTTCCCCTCGCGAACGCGTAGGGTTATAGGGTCCTGGGAGGGAGCCTGACAGTTACCCTTCGCGAACGCGTTCACTAGATCGCGAACGCGAAGGCAAGGGGGAGTAAGCCTTCGCGAACGCGAAGAGTGGCACGCGAATGCAAAGGCCTTTTACTGCTGGTTCGCAATCGCGTCAGGTCCTTCGGGAAGGCGAAGAAGACCTGACACTAGTGATTAAAACAGTCCAAAAATCGGGATTCTTCCCATTTCTCACCAAATTCAAGTTTGAGCTTGGCCTAGAGGCGATTTTGAAGAGGTTTTTCACCCAACTTCATAGGTTAGTATATTTTAACTTGTTTGCTTACATAAAAAATTTCCATAAACACCCATTGATTTTAACCTTTAATCTACGCTTTTTTCATGGTAGAAATTAGGAATTTAGATAGAAATTGGGAATTTTGAGAAATTGAGATTTAGACCTCAAATTGAAGTCGGATCGGATTTCGAAACTAATTACATAGCTGGGCCTTGGGTAAATGGGTAATTTAGTTTTGGTCCAAATCTCGAATTTTGACCAAGTGGGCCCGTGGTTGACTTTTTCCAAAATCTGTAAAGATTGAATCTTTTCACTCGTAGGTAGTTTCTAAAATTATTTGAACTATATTTGGTTAGATTTTATTAGTTTGGAGGCTCATTCTAGAGAAAAGGTCGTGGTTGAGCATTGATTTGGTGGTGGGATGAGGTAAGTGCTGTGGATAACCTGGACATGAGGGATTAGGACTTGTTGGTATATTTTCTACATGTTTTATGTGTGGGGTCAGCATATATGTGAGGTAACGAGTACCTATGCATTGTCATTGGATTAAAGCATGCGGTTCGAAATTATTTATTTGTATTGTATTATTTCGTTAATTATGTTATCCATGCTTAGGTTAGAATATTACTTCTTTAATTATTCGTTTCGTAGTTATTGTTTATATTAAAGATGTTTAACATTTTAGAAGTTTATGTTTGATATTATGGCACCATATTTGGAGTGAAATTATTCTCCGCCTTAATTTTATTATTCGGATTTATATTGTTGCTTGGTGAGGAAGAGAGAAAAGCACGAAGGGTGTTGTCATTCCTTATTTGCATTCATTATCATATATTGAGAGATGTGAGAATAAAAACACGAAGGGTGATGTTGTGCCGGTGAGTAAAAGCACGAAGGATGATGTCGTGCCATTATATTCATGATATTACATGGTGAGAATGAGAGTAGAAGCACGATGGGTGATGCCTTGCCATTTTCATAACATGTTCTATTTAATTTTCGGTTTTGGTGATTTACTTGGTTATATTGTTTCTTAATTCGGAAAATGGTATTTCATCATTTCGTAATTGCTGTTTTTATAATATTTTCCCATTTCGCATGTCCCCTCCTAGTTAATATCTTATCGTTCTACTCGTTACTTTGCTGCTTTATATATATATTTACAAGGTTTTTACGTAGGTGTCTTGTCATAACCTCGTCACTACCTCATTAAGGTTAGGCTCGACACTTATAGAGTACATTAGGTCGGTTGTACTCATGCTACACTTCTGTACTTCATGTGCAGATACTGGTATCGGTCCCAGCGGTGCTTCGAAGCGGTCGGCTCATATCACTTTTATACGGAGACTCGAAGTAGATTTGCTGGCGTTCGCAGACCTTGAAGTCCCCTTCCATTTCCTACTCTTACTGTTTATCTCTTTCGAAAAGTTGTATTTATTCCAGACTATGTTTGTAGACTTCTAGTTGCTTGTGTACTCGTAACTCCGGATTTATGGGAGTAGTTAATATCGCATGGTTTAATATTCGTAATGTATTAGATTTGGAATTAAATTTCTCATTGAATATCATAATTTTATTTTTAACTGTTAAAATTGGTTAATTACTTAATTCACATCGGCTTGCCGAGCAAATAGATATTAGGTACCATCACGACCCCAAGGTTGGGATTCCGGGTTGTAATGGGAGTCCAAAGGCATTTGTACAAAAATTTGATAAGTGACAGCATCATGCACAGTTAGTACATCAACCGGCAGAACTTTTGCAATCGGTGGTGTCACCGTGGCCATTCATGAAATAGGGGATGGACATAGCTGGTCCCTTACCACAAGGGCCCAGGCTGGTAAAATTTCTTTTGGTTTTAACAGATTACTTCACTAAATGGGTTGAAGCAAGTGCTTAACAAAATATTGGAGAGCGAGAAGTGATTGATCTCATATGGGATCACATCATTTGTCGGCTTGGAGTACCAAAAGAAATTGCTTGTGATAATGGGCCACAATTTATAGATTCTAAAGTCACAAAGTTTCTGGAAGGATTGATGATCAAAAGGATAACATCTTTTCCATATTATCCAAGTTCTAATGGACAAGCAGATTCAACCAACAAAGTTATAATCTAAAACTTCAAGAAGAAATTACAGAATGCAAAAGGTAATTGGCCAGAAGAGTTACTGGGAGTGTTATGGGTATACCGACCAACAGTAAAGTCAAGCACGGGTGAAATACCATTTTTACTTGTGTACGACTCATAAGCTATAATTTCGCTGGAGATTGTGAAACCGACCATAAGTTATTCTCGAGAAAACGAGGAGACAAATAATGAAGCATTGTTGATTAAGCTGGATTTGCTTGAAGAGCATCGAAATTTAGCTTATTGTGAGGATGGTAGCGCAAAACCAAAGGATGAAAAGATACTAGAACCGCAGAGCAAATCTTCCTTCTTTCGAAGTCGGAGATTTGACTTTGAGAAAAGTAACTCAAAGTACCGAGAAGTTAATGTCGGAAAGATGGACCAATATAGGGAGGACCTTACTGGGTTTCAGCTGTAACCGGCAAAGGTTCATATCAGCTGAAAAAACATGATGGAGTTAAATTGACAAGCAATTGGAACGTGACTCACCTCAAAAGGTTATAATGACTCGGCGGGGCATTTTACGTATCATAGCCCCATTCCCTTGTTTATTTCTTATTCTATGTTCACTTATAGTTACGTGACTTGCGAGATGGTTGGTTTGGTTTCGAGGACGATTCAAAGTAAATTGGGACACTTAGTCCCAAGGTTGGACGCTTAAGTTGAAAGAGTTGATCGGATGATGACTTTTGTGTAAACGACTCAGAAATGGAGTTTTGATGGTTCCTACAGTTTGTATGGTGATTTTGGACTTAAGAGTATGGCCAGATATTGATTTGGAGGTTCGTAGGTCATTTTGGCATGTATTGGAAAAAGTTAGAAAGTTGAAGGTTTTGAAAGTTGAGCGGTTTGACTGATAGTTGACTTTATTGATATCGGGTTCGGATTTTTTGTTCTGGAGTTAGAATAGGTCATTTGTGTCATTTATGACGCCTAAAAAATTTAAGGTCAATCGGAGCTGGTTTGATATGATTCGGCATTGTTTTAGAAGTTGAAAGTTCATTAGTTTCATTAGGCTTGAATTGGGATACGATTCACGGTTTTGATGTTGTTTGATGTGATTCGAGGCTTCGACTAAGTTCGAATTGAGTTTTAGCACATGTTGGTATGTTTGGATGGGATCCCGGGGGCTTCGGGTATGATTCGGATTGAAATCGAATTGAAGTTTGGACTTAGATATATGTTGTTGGCTTCAGTTCTTGTGTGACTGCACCTGCGAGGTTTTGGTTGCAGGTGCGGAGCCGCAGAAGCAACCAAGTAGGTGCAAATGCGGGTTTTGGTTAGAGAGGGGTAGATACACTGATGAGAGAATTCATCACACGTGCGAGGCCACAAGTGTGTGCTTTTGACCGCAGGTGCGGAGGATGAGCCGGGCAAGGGTTTCCGCAGAATCGAACGTGGGTGCGCAGAAGCGCATCTGCAGATGCGGTGGAAGGCCCGCATAAGCGGAAGACAACTGGGTGTGCAAGAGCTGAAAATGCGAAGAAATTCTGTAGGTGCGATCCCGCAGGTGCGGATGTTAGACTGCAGATGCAGTGGGGCGGAGTTTGAGTGAGTTCCGCAGAAATGAAGATGTGGTTGCAGACACGATATGCCTGGCTGTGTCATATATTTCGAAGGGTTTTGAGTTTTCTCTCATTTTGGACTTGTGGAGCTCGGATAGGGGTGATTTTTGCGAGGGCTTTCACTATAATTGAAGAGGTAAGTGACTTTTAATCACTTTTGTCCATAAATACTGAATACACATTGATTTTTACACCTAGATTATGTGTGTTTGACGTGAGATTTGGGGATTTTTGGACTATGTATTAGAAAGTGAGATTTGTGGATTTTAGGGTTGATTTGTTGCTAGAATTGGATGATTTTGGTATGGTTGGACTCGTTGTTGAATAGGTGTTTCGAATTAGTAAATTTTGTCGGGTTTCGAGACATGGGTCTGGGGTTGACCTTTTGGGTTGACTTTTTGATTTTGGTTAAAGATCTTAGCTTTATCGTATGGAATTGATTCCTTTAACTTGTATTGACTATATTAAGTTGTTTGTGACTAGATTCGAGTAGTTCGGAGGCCGATTCGCGAAGCAAGGGTTTGTTGGAGCATTGAGTTGCGCGCTTTGAGGTAAGTAACACTTCTACACTTGGAACTGAGGGTATAAATCCTTGGAAAACATGTTATATGGTTTCTGTTGGGGTGACGCACGTGCTAGGTGACGGGTGTGTGGGCGTGCACCGTGGTAATCATGATCTGGGTGGATTCTTATACTGTGTTGTTGTCAAGTCTGGTTCTATCTATGAAATCCTTACTTGTTAGAGTAATTGAATGTTGATTCATATTAGAAACCATGTTTAGGCTATGCGCTTATTCTGTTGAAACCTAGTGAGGTTATTTCTGGTGCTTTGAGTTATCTGATTTAACTGCAACTATATACTCAATCATGATCCTTCATTTGCGTATCATATCTTAGTCTCTGCTATCATTTACTATTACATCACACATTACTATTGTTCGGCTGAGTAGTACGAGATTATGAGCCCTTGAGGCTTGAGATATTGATGACCAAAGTGCGCCTGAGAGCCGGGTTGTGAATGTTATTGTGGTTTGGGTTGCACGGCGCAGCAGGCCTTATTGGCTTATTTATTATTATGGATCGGGCTGCAGCCACAACAGGCCTTATAGGCTTTATATTAGCACTTGGGTAGGATCCGCCCCTCCGGAGTCTAACATACTAGCAATGCGCATGCACGGTGATATGTACACACGTGCTTTAATGAGGGGCATTGATGCTAGGCACCCGTACATTACTGAGTGATTTTTTTGTGATGAGTGGGCATTTGAGATAGACGGATTGAGTACTCTGAGAGTGTGAGTACCTGGGAATATCACTGTGAAATCATACATTTGACATGTAGGCATAGAGACATACCATTCCTCATGCTAGCTATACTTGACATGATCTTATCAGAGTTGGTCTTTAATTGTGAACTTGAAAGCATGACAAAATTTCTATATCATGAACGAGCTGATTATGGAATTTCTTTGAGTTATTTACTACCATTGTTATTATTATATCTTGTGGTCATTACATTAGTTCTGACTGTATTCTTCTAAGCTCGTCATTGCTTTCAGCCCAAGGTTAGTTTTGTTACTTATTGAGTACATGGGGTCAGTCGTACACAAACTACACTCTGCACTTCGTGTGCAAATCCAGGTACATCTAGACGCTGCAATTGCTAGATTGGTGCTAGTACGTCCCTGGAGACTTTGAGGTAACTGTTATCATGCCAGCAGACCTTGACTCTCCTTCCTTTATTTTCTTCAGTACAATTCTATTACTTAGACAGTTGTACTAGAGTTTTGGCTATGTTGATACTTAGTACTGCTCATGTACCCCTTAACACCAGATTTTGGGGTGGTTGTAGTAGCATTTCAGTTATTTTTACCAGATATTTATGGGTTTTCCACTATTGAGCTTATCAAAAATATGTTTTATTCAAATGTTTAGTTGTTATGTGAATTGTTGGCTTGCCTAGCAAGTGTGTTAGACGTCATCACGATGGTTTAGATTTTGGGTTGTGACAAGTTGGACGACCGGATCAGGCAGACAGCCACCAGTACCACCAGCTAGGACCGTAAAAGGCCGGAGCCGCGGTAGAGGATGAGGTGCAGCTCGTACTACAGCTAGAGCAGTACTTGTTGAGCCACCAGTTGCTCCAGCTAAGGAGCAGATACTTGATGTTGTTGAGCCGGTGAGACCAACTCAGGCACCAGCTGTGCCCATTGTGATCCCAGGCCTTCAAGAGGCCTTAGCCAAGATTTTGACTGTGTGCACGAGCCTGGCTCAGGCAATCTCACTTCCAGCTGAACCAACGGCTTCTCAGGCCGGGGGAGGTGCTTAGACTCCCGTAGCCCATACTCCAGAGCGGTAGCTCAGAGACTCCAAACACCAGAGATACTACCAGCCCAGCGAGTTGCTGCTGCTCGGGCCTAGGTTGGCCCACCTATGAGTGATGAGGAGCAAGAGAGACTAGTGTAGTTTGGGAGGCTCAAGCCTCTAGAGTTCAGTGAGGCAAAGTCAGAGGATGCTTAGGATTTTATAGACAGGTACCAGCAAATCCTTCGCACAACGGGTATCTTGAAGACCAGTGGGGTTGCATTCACTACTTTTCAGCTGATAGGGGCAGCCTACAATGGTGGGAGGTCTATGAGTTGAGGAGGCAATCCAGTGATCCACCACTTATGTGGCATGAGTTCTCAGTTTTCTTCTTAGAGAAGTTTGTTCCACAAACTCGCTGAGAGGAGTTGTGTAGGAAGTTTTAGTAGCTACACTAGAAATGTATGTTAATGTCTTAGTATGATATGAGGTTTGCAGATCTGGCTCGTCATGCAGTGTCGTTGGTTCCTACATAAAGAGAGGATCATGAGGTTCATTGATGGCCTCAACTATGTATTATGCTTCAGTTTGGCTCGAGAGGCCGAGACAGATGTTAGGTTTGACCAGGTGGTCGAGATTGCTAGGTACTTGGAGTCGATTCGCAGGCTTGAGCACGAGGAACAGGAGGACAAGAGGCCCCGTGTTTCAGGTAGTTTCAGTAGTACCTCGTCTGGAGGCCAGTCATATCACAGCAGGGGTCTTCTTTATAGGCCCGCTCAGATGGCTCTTCCAATTCATCATGGTGCATCAGCTAGTCATGGTTCATACAGTGCTCGTTGGCGTCAGTTATCTTTCAGTGCCCTCCCAGCTCAGAGTTCATCCCATGCTCCATCAGTTCAGGAGTCATTTGTACCATTTTCTTCTAGTGGCTATTCTAGTTCTTGGGGCCAGTTCAGTCCCCGCTGCTATCTTTGAATTGAGGTTGCTTCGAGTGTGGAGAGTTGAATCATATGAGGAGGTATCGTCCCCGTCTTATGGGAGGTTCAGTTCAGCAAAGAGGTCAGGCTATGATTTCCACACATATTACTTCATTACCCGCTCAGCCAGCTCGGGATGGTACTCAGGCACTTCGAGGTAGCCCTAGAGAGGGAGGTCGATCAGGTGGTGGTCAAGCTCGATGCTATATTTTTCCCGCCAGGCCAGAGGCAGTTGCTTCAGACACAGTGATCACAAGTATTATTTCAGTGTGCCATAGGGATGGTTCCATATTACTTGACCCTGATTCCACTTATTCATATGTATCATTGTACTTTGCTCGCTAGTTTGATATGCCCCGTGATTCCTTAGCTATGCATATTCATATATCTACACCGGTGGGTGATTCTATTTTTGTGGACCGTGTGTATCGGTGGTGTGTGGTGACTATTGGGGTATTGGAGATGAGAGCTAATCTTTTACCGCTTAATATGGTTGATTTTGATGTGATTTTAGGCATGGATTGGTTCTCACCATGTCATGTTATTCTGGATTGTCATGTTAAGACCGTGACATTGGCGGATGCCGAGATTGCCTAGGATTGAGTCGAGAGGTTCCCTTGATTATATTCCCAGTAGAGTGATTTAATACTTGAAGGCTCAACGGATGGTTGAGAGGGTATGTTTGGCGTATTTGGCCTTTTTTAGGGACGTTGGTGCTGATACTCCTACCATTGATTATGTTCCGGTAGTGTGAGACTTTCTGGATGTGTTTCATGCAGACCTGTAGAGCATGGCACCCGATAGGGACATTGATTTTGGTATTGATCTGGTGCCGAGCACTCAACCCCCCATCTCTATTCCACCGTATCGTATGACACTAGCAGAGTTGAAGAATTGAAGAAAAAACTTCAGGAACTACTCGATAAGAATTCATCAGGCCTAGTGTGTCACCTTGGGGTGCACCAGTTCTGTTTGTGAAGAAGAAGAAAGGTGCGGATGTGCATTAATTACATGTAGTTAAACAAAGTTACAATAAGAACAAGTAACCACTACCGTGCATGATGACTTATTTGACCAGTTTTAGGGTGCTAGAGTGTTCTGTAAGATTGATTTGAGCTGGGTATCACCAGTTGAAGATTCAGGATTTTGATATTCTGAAAATGGCATTAAGGACCCGTTATGGTCACTATGAGTTCCTTGTGATGTCTTTTGGGCTGACTAATGCCCTAATAGTATTTATGCATCTTATGAACAGTGTATTCCAGCCTTATCTTTTTTTTTCATAGTATTCATTGATGATATACTCGTGTACTCGCGCAGCCAGGAGGATCATGAGCAGCATCTGACGATTGTACTCTAGATGTTGAGGGAGAAGAAATTATATGCTAAATTCACCAAGTGTGAGTTTTGGCTTGACTCAGTGGCGTTCTTGGGGCTCGTGGTATCCAGTGAGGGGATCAAGGTGGATCCGAAGAAGATTGAGGGAGTTCAGAGTTGGCCCAGACTGTCTTCAGCTATTGAGATCTAGAGTTTTCTTGGTTTGGCCGGATATTATCGCTGTTTTGTGGAGGGTTTCTCATCCATTGCTGCACCTTTGACTAGATTAACCCAGAAGGGTGCCCCATTCGGGTGGTTTGATGAGTGTGAGGAGAGCTTTCAGAAGTTCAAGACTGCCTTGATCACAGCTCCAGGTCTAGTTTTTCCTTCATCATCGGGTTCATATATGATTTATTATGATTCTTCTCGGATTGGTATTAGGTGTGTTATGATGCATGAGCGTAGGGTGATTTCTTATGATTCACGCCAGTTGAAGCCCCACGAGAAGAACTACCCCGTTTAGGATTTAGAATTGGCAGCCATATTTCATGCATTGAAGATTTAGAGGCATTATCTCTACGACATGTCTTGTGAGGTATTTACAGATCATCAGAGTCTATTGCACTTTTTTAAGCAGACGGATCTAAATTTGAGGCAGTGGAGATGGATAGTGCTGTAAAAAGATTATGATATCACCAATGTATATCATCCCGGAGAGGCCAATATGGTGGTCGATGTGTTGAGTAGAAAGGTTGTGAGTATGGGTAGCCTTGTATATTCTAGTTGGTGAGAACTGCTAGCATCACCAATTCAGGCCTTGGCTAATCAGTTTCTGATGTTAGATGTTCTGGAACCTAGTCGGGTT
Organism: Nicotiana obtusifolia; assembly: GCA_002018475.1. NCBI lineage: Eukaryota > Viridiplantae > Streptophyta > Magnoliopsida > Solanales > Solanaceae > Nicotiana > Nicotiana obtusifolia. Next base: position 27,195 of record MCJB01009876.1, on the reverse strand, counting down.
CTAGCTTGTGTGGTTTTTCGGTCTTCTTTTGTATGAGCGCATCAAAGAGCGTCAGTATGATGACCCTCATTTGATTGTCCTTAAGGACACGGTAATTCCAAGGAGGTTTCTATTGGAGATGATGGGGTGTTGCGGATGCAGGGTCAGATTTGTGAGCCTAATATGGAGGGGTTGCGTGAGTTGATTCTTGAGGAGGCCCATAATTTGCGGTATTTCATTCATCCGGGTGCCGCCAAGATGTATCAGGACTTGAGGCAACACTATTAGTGGAGAAGAATGAAGAAAGATATAATGGAGTATGCGGCTCGGGGCTTGAACTGTCAGCAAGTGAAGTAACAGTATCAGAGGCCGGGCAGTTTGCTTCAGAGAGTTGAGATTCCCGAGTGGAATGGGAGAGTGTTACGTGGATTTTGTTGTTGGGCTCCCACGGACTTTGAAGAAATTTGATGCAGTTTTGGTGATTGTGGACCGGTTAACGAAGTCCGCACATGTCATTCTGATTGTGACTACCTATTCTTCAGAGCGGCTGGCTGAGATTTATATCCGCGAGATTGTTCATCTTCACAATGTGACGGTGTTCATTATATCTGATCGGGGCACATAGTTCACATTGCAGTTTTAGAGAGCAATGCAGTTAGAGTTGGGCACACGGGTTGAGTCGAGAACATCATTCCACCCTCAGACGGATGGACAATCCAAGCGCACCATTCAGATATTGGAGGATATGCTACACGCTTGTGTTATGTATTTTAGGGTTTCTTGGGATTAGTTTCTAGCGCTTGTAGAGTTTGCCTACAACAACAGCTACCAATCAAGTATTCAGATCGCCCCTTATGAGGCCTTATGCGGTGTCGATCTCCAGTTGGTTGGTTTGAGCCGGGGGAAGCTAGGTTGTTGGGTACTGATTTGGTTCGGGATTCCTTGGAGAAAGTTAAGTTGATTCAAGATCGGCTTCATATAGCACAGTCTAGACAGAAAAGTTATGGTGATCGGAAGGTTTGCGATCTTGCATATATGGTGGGTGAGAAGCTTTTGCTCAGGGTTTACCCATGAAGGGTGTGATGAGGTTTGAAAAAAAAAAGGCAAGTTGAGCCCTCAGTGTGTTGGCCTTTTTTAGGCGCTTGAGAGGATTGGAGAGGTGGCCTACAAGCTTGCACTGCCATCTAGTCTATCGGGTGTTCACCCAGTGCTTCATATTTCTATGCTCCGAAAATATTATAATGACCCATCTTATGTTTTGTATTTCAGCACGGTACAGTTAGATGGGGATTTGACTTATGATGTGGAGCCAGTGGCCATTTTGGATCAGCAGGTTCGAAAGTTGAGGTCAAAGAATACAGCTTCAGTGAATGTTCAATGGAGATGCCAGCCAGTCGAGGAGGCTACCTGCGAGACCAAGCAGGAGATGCAGAGCATATATCCACACCTATTTGAGACTCTAGGTATCATTCTAGAACCGTGGTTGAATTGGCGAAAGCTGAAAAGTTTAAGGTTTGGAAGGTTGAGAGTTTGACCAACAGTTGACTTTGTTGATACCGGGCTCGGATTTTTGGTTCCGAGAGTTGGAATATGTTACAACCCATATTCGCGTACATTGGATAACGCCATAAGTTAGTCGACATAAATCCGAGAAAAGATTATCTTTGAGATGATAAGAAGTTAATCCTATTCGTCTTAAACGATACAAGGGTGTATAAGAGTAGTTAACAAGTATTAGACGTTAAACGAATCAAGGATGTTGTAACCCGTATTTTCGGGTAAAACTAGAGGTGCTTAATATTCCCAGGAGGTCATATTTTAAGGTATTTGAATCATATAATATCCTTATCATAAGTATTGAAGCCAAACGAGTTATGAAACAAAAGTCGACAAAAGTTGTCGCCACTTACATTCATAATTTTACTTAAACTTTAGGTCAAATGTCACTAAGCTTTTCTCCCAATTTACTTGGAATTACGGGGTGATCTACCCACCAAATTGAAGATCTATGAGCTTAGTTACAAACACATTAACCCGTTCATCGATACGATCTCGGAGTAGAGAGATATTTGCGTTTTTACGAGACTGCGCCAAGCAGCTCTCCATGGGGCCCACATAGGCAGTTGAGGCATATGGATATATATAACATGCCTAAACCCCGTTTTAAGTAATTCTTTTTCAGTATATTCAGACCTTAGAACCCTAAAAACACTCTCTCAAGGTTCTCTCATGATCCAAGACAAAAATAAAGGGAAAACAACACAAATCAAGTGTCAGGATTCCTAAACCCAAACCCTTCCCCACGCTTGAGCTCTTTTTTTCTCTCTAGAATAGGTGATTTCCGGCGACTCACCTTCGAAGCCCTAGAACGCCAATAATGGCGGCTCTGGATACTGGCCATCCACCTGATGGTGCTGGTCAGTTGTCTTCTTCTCCCCCACATCCTAATACGTCGAAAAGAACCACAAATTCACCCCCAAAATACGTAGATTTGCTTCGGCCTGAAGCTTTAAATAACTCCATGCAAACCCTAACTGACGCGAACACTGTTCCATTGAAACCAGTGGAGTACTTGCATGGGGAACCCATTGTTCGATGGAAAAAAGTAGAGGTTAAACAATCGATCGTCAAACAAGGGTTACAACTAGCAGTTCTTGGCAAGTTTTCTTACGGAAAACCTGTGATCAATGAGTTACGTAAGGTAATTCCAATACAGTGTGAACTTAAAGGAGCTCATTCGATTGGTCTTATCGAAGACAATCACGTTCTGATCAGATTGTCCTTGATGGAAGATTATAATTTATCTACTATCGAAGCCAGCCTATTATCTGAAGGTCGAAGGCACCATGTGGCAGATGCGATGCTCGAAGTGGAACCCTTGGTGGATACCGGAGGAGGAAACTCCTATAGCTGTGGCTTGGATTAGCTTTCCAGAGCTACCTCCCAATATTTTTGGTAAGGAGTTTGTTTTTTCACTTGCAAGAGCAGTAGGCAATCCATTACATGTAGATTTAGCTACGCAAAATGGGACTAGACCTAGCTACGCAAAGCTAAAAGTTGAAGTGAATCTATTAGCTAAGTTACCTTAAAGAATAAAGATAGTCGAGGAAGAAGCTGAAACTGGTCCAGAAATCTCAGAGTGGATCAATATTAGATATGACTATATGCCTAAGTACTGTAAGAATTGTAAGAAACAAGGTCATAATGAAGATGATTGTTGGGTGATTAATCCAAAACTTAGGCAGCTTGATGACAGTAAGAAGATAGAAAAGGAGCTAGTTGGGCAGCAGCTAATTCGACCAAGTTTCCCTTAAGTGGTAAGGTGGTTGGTAATCTTCCTATTAATCAAGCTAGACAAGAATGGATTAAGGCAAGGAAGAATAGGTATCAAAGGGACAATCAAGGCCACATTATAGCTGCTGAAGAAATAAAGGATAATGAAATAACAATGGTAAAGCTACTGCTAAAGACAAAGGAAAAGGCAAAGTAGATGCAGTAACAACGTCAAACAAATTTGATGCTTTGAATGTTGAGGAAGTTGTTCAACCTATATTGAAGATCACAGATGGAAAACAAGATGATTACAGTAAGTCTAGGGAGATGAAGCAAGTGCCAATCAAACAGCACCAGCAAATATCGATCCCTAGCCCTACTGTTGCTGGAAAAACTGCAGAAAAAGATATGGAGAGCAAACGAGTGAAGAAGAAAACTGTTGAAAAGGTATTGAAGAATAAGGATGATAAGGGTATTAATCAAGCAATGACAGATGATGTTGCTCGAAAGGAATCAACGATTGAGTGGGTTCACAGGAAGTTTGGAACTGATAGAGAAGAGTTGAGACGACTGAATGTGATGACTAATCAATCATGCCAGGATATCCCATCACAAACATATGAGGAATCATTACAAAATGATGAAGAAAATGAAGTTAATTCTAGGAAACCATCGTGGAGTGATCAAGTTGAAAGTATGGAGCAGGACTTACACATAGCAGTCACCTCAAGAAGCAAAGAAATCAAAGATAGTATGGAAGGAAAAGTTTCAGCAGAGTTAGGGCAAGAAGCTACAGTAAACCCTAGGGTAAACAGTACTAGGGTTCATAGTGCTACAGCAAACCCTAGCTTGAACAGTGCTAGGGTTCTTGATGTAAACGTGGAGCAAACAGTGAATGCTGACAATTCAGTAGCTGCAGCAGCATCTGGGGAGCTGGTAGCCATTGTAGATGGAGTCCCAGTGTATCTTGATGATCGAAAAAAGAAGGATCAAAAAGAAACATTTGATGTTGCTACAATAAACCCTAAGGAGATTTCTACACATGAACTCCAATGCACAGATTTGCAGAAAAAGGACAATCTTACAACAATGATACAGCAAGCAAATGTAAGCAGTGCACAGGAGATACAGTTGCAGGTTAATGTGCCATTGAAGAGTCCCTTGCAAACACTACATGACATTGTTACCCATAATGTTGCACCAATTGGTAATCTGGAAATTGAACACCAGCATATAGAGGAAGAAGCAGATGATGAATCTACTACGGCAAACTTTAAGCAGATTGCAAGAGAAGCAGATATCTCACCTGTATCGAGTCTAAAAGCAGTAAAGAAGAATAAGAAATCTCAACACAAAGAACAAGTTCAACCTATAAGGGTATTTCCCAAGAGGGCAACTTCGCATAGTAAATGATGATGAAGGCTCTCATATGGAATATTAGGTCTGTTAACACTGAACAGGCCTTCCCAAGAGTCATCAACATGCATAAGGAACATAAGTTTACTGTTATTGCTTTGATGGAGCCTTTCCAAAAAGCTGGACATATACAACGATATAGAATAAGACTACACATGGGGACTGCCTACTCTAACATAAATGGGAAGATATGGTTGTTTTTTGAGGCAGCTGTGGACTAGCAATTGGTGATGGACACAGATCAACAAGTGACAGTTAAGGTAGTGCATCAGGATATTGACAAGCAAATTATAATGAACTTTGTGTATGCTAAGTGTGATGCCTTAGATCGACCGGAATTATGGGACAATCTATATTATATGGCTAGTGATATGGAGGATCCTTGGATGGTTGGAGGTGACTTTAATATGCTGTTACATGAGGATGAAAAGATAGGTGGACTTCTAGTTTATCCTCCAGAATATGAGGATTTTGCTCTCTGTGTAAACTCTTGTGGATTGTTTGATCAAGGGTATAAGGGAAGTCCATTCACATAGTGGAACGGTAGGTCGAAAGTGTATATTCAAGAGATTGGATAGAATTTTAGTGCATCTACCATTTCAAAATCTGTTTCCTACCATAGAAGTGGAGCATTTGATTAGAACTGGCTCAGACCATGCTCCTTTACTTATGATCTGTGGTGAGCAGGCATCAAGATTTGTTAAGCCATTTAGGTTTTTAAATTTAGACACAGCATGAAGCTTTCATGGAGGTCGTAAAACAGAATTGGACAGCTGATTTCATAGGAGATCCATATCTTATCTTTAAGCACAAGCTTAAGAAAGTAATATTAGCTTTGTCTAAGTGGAGTAGAGAGACTTTTGGTGATATTTTTAAACAACTAGCTATACTGGAGGATATCATGAAGGTGAAAGAGATGTTATTTGAGGAGGATCCATCAACAGAAAATAGGGTGGTGTTTCAAAAGGCACAAGAAGAGCTTAAGAAATACTTAAGCATCGAAGAACAATATTGGAAGCAGAAGGTTGGAATGATGTGGTTTGAGGAAGGAGATAGGAACAGCAGGTTCTTTCATAACCATGTTAATGGGAAGAGGAAAAAGTTACAGTTGAAAAGGATTCAAAATGATACTGGACAATGGCTGGATGATCAGGAGCAAATGGCTAATGAAGCAGTGGAATTCTATCAAAATCAGTTTACTAGTGAAGGTGATCCTGCAGATTTTTCAATGCTGGACAATGTGCCATTTATGGTATCTACGGAACAGAATTTGGAACTTTGCATATATCCAACTATGGAGGAGGTGAAGGCAATTGTGTTTGAATTAAGTGGAGAGAGTCCCAGTGGTCCAGATGGATTTACTGGACTGTTCTACCAGGTATGTTGGGAAGTTATTAGATTTGATATTCACAGTATGGTATTGCATTTCTTTGGAGGTGCTTCGATGCCTAAATCTATTACTCATACTAATCTAGAGATGTTGCCTAAGAGGTCGACAGTTCATACTTTCTCAGATTTAAGGCCGATAAGCTTGAGTAATTTCATTATCAAAGTCATCTCGAGAGTCATTCATGACAGGCTAGAAAGAATTCTGCATAGCTATATATCACATAATCAGTCTAGTTTTGTGAAGGATAGAAGTATATTTGAGAACATCTTACTCACACAAGAGATGGTAACAGATATAAGGAAGAGAGGGAAGCCTGCTAATGTGGTGATTAAGCTCGATATGGCAAAGGCATATGATAGAGTTTCTTGGAAATATTTACTTCATGTGCTAAGGAGGATGGGATTTGCAGAACACTTCATAACTATGGTGTGGAATATATTATCCAATAATTGGTACTCTGTACTAGTCAATGGACAATCGACAGGTTTCTTCAAATCGACAAGGGGAGTGAAGCAAGGAGATCCCTTATCCCCTGCTTTGTTCATTCTTTCAGCAGAAGTTTTGTCAAGATCAATGAACAAATTATTTGAAGACAGATCATATGTGGGATATGGAATGCCAAAATGGTCAGACCCTTTGAATTATTTGTCATATGCTGATGATACTATAATTTTTGCTTATGCACATGCTGCATCATTGAGCAAAATTATGGCAGTATTAGGAGGATATGAGAGGGTATCAGGATAATTGATTAACAAGTCTAAAAGTTCATTCTATATGCACACAAATGCATCTTATGAATTGGTGCGAGCAGTAGAGGATATTACTAGATTTGTTAAAGGGCAGTGCCCATTCACTTATTTGGGATGTCCTATATTTTATACTAGGAGGAGAAAGGAATATTATAATGATCTTATCAAAAAGGTCAAGAACAAGTTGCATGCTTGGAAAGGAAAATTATTATCATTCGGAGGAAAGGCTACCCTTATCACTAGTGAGTTACAAAGCATGCCAGTGCATATGCTTTCAGTGCTCGATCCTCCAAACAATATACTGGAACACTTGCACAGAGTATTTGCAAGGTTTTTTTGGAGTAACAAAGAAGAAGGAAGGAGCAGGCATTGGGCATCTTGGCAGAATCTGTGTTTACCTAAAGAAGAAGGAGGACTGAGATTCAGATCTTTGCACGATGTGTCGAAAGCACTATTTGCCAAACTATGCTGGAGATTTAGGAATACAAAACATTGTTATCTAATTTCATGTGGAACAAATATTGCAAGAAAGAACTACCTACTGTTGTGCAGTTTAGAGGAGGATCACATGTATGGAAACAGATGTTACTTGCTCGAGAAAATGTGGAACATGAGATACTGTGGGAATTGAAGAGAGGAACAACTAGTATATGGCATGAGAACTGTTCAGGTCTGGGTGCTCTATATCATGTTGTTGCAGTAGACTTTCACATACAAGAAAACCGGCAAGATGTATTAGAATTGAGACAAGAAGGAGTATGGAATGATCAACTGTTGGATCAACTGTTACCTGAAGATATAGCCACACATGTGAAGGAGAATGTTGACTATTATGAAGCAGTTAATGGATGGGATAAACCATACTGGATGCCTACCCCATCAGGGAAGTTTTCAGTGAGCAGTGCTTGGCAGATTGTCAGGCATCGAGCTAATCCAAATAAGGAGTTCAGGTTGATGTGGACCAAAGGACTGCCATTTAAGATATCTTTCTTCATATGGAGATTATGGAGGCAGAATATAGCAACAGATGATCTATGGAGGACACAAGGATACATTATCACATCTAGATGTTGGTGCTGTCAACATCCACAAGAGGAAACAATTGATCACATATTCTAAGCAGTCTTGTTGCTGTGAAGGTATGGAAAATGTTTATCAGAGCTGCTGGTATCATAGTACCTTTAGTGCAAGTGAAGCAGGTAATAAGAAGTTGGTGGAATGCAAAGTGTTGCCCCAAGTTGAAGCCATTATATCAAGCAGCCCTGCTGTCATTACATGGGAATTATGGAAGAAAAGAAACAAAGGGAAACATGAAGGTAGTGTGTCATTGAATAAGGTATGTCATGAAGTGAATAAGACCTTGTATTACTTAGCAAAGATTAGGTATCCATGGTTAACTAATATACCAATGTTATGGCCTAAGATGATAAAGTACTTTGAGGCATACAAACCAGTGGTGATGACAAAGAAAATAGTTTGGCAATTTCTATTTCGAGGGTGGTATAAATGTAATACTGATGGAGCTTCGAAAAGAAATCCTGGGCCTAGCTCCTTTGCATTTTGTGTGAGGAATGATAAGGGTGATTTTATATATGCTAAGGCAGTTGATATTGGAGTGACCACCAACATGGTGGCTGAAGCAAAAGGAATATTGCAAGGATTACAATACTGTGTTGAGCAAGAGTTGCACCCATTAATACTGGAAACTGACTCATTGGTGTTAAAGAAGGTGATAGATGGAGAATGGGATACACCTTGGTCGATTAGTTCAGAGGTGAAGAAGATCAGAAAGATGATGGAACATTTCAATATGATCGTGCAGCATGTGCTAAGAGAAGGCAATACAGTGGCAGATTTTTTAGCTAACATGGTTTTTTCTTTTGCAGGTACCCTACAGTTCAGCTCATTTTCTGAATTACCAAGTGCAGGAAGGAGAATCATTAACTTAGACAAATCTCAAACACCAAATTTAAGGATCAAAATTGCTAAGAGAAGAGCTCCAGATTAATGGTGGATTATCAAACACCTAAACAGTGGCATAGCTGCAGAATAATTCGTTCAGTATTAGAGCATTATCCAGTGGTATTAGTATGTGATCATACTCATTCTGAAGATGTGATAATGTTGTATGGAGAATATGTTATAGGTCACTGGTGTTCGAGAGGAGAAATGGATCAAATGCTAGATATATGCGATCATGCTAATACTATTGCTCGAGATCAAAAGGAGAGGTTACTACAGTTGGATGCCAAGCTGACATACTTCAGATGTTGGATCATTGAGATTAACATAGAAGGGTGGATGAAGCTTGAGCAGGATCAAAGTCACCATATCGAGATCACTCAATCGAGGACAAGGGTAAGGACAGTCTGAAACCAGACTCTTGACAATATACTGTTGAAGATCGATGCTAATCTAAGGATGATGGTGGAATATCAAACACCTAAACAGTGGTCTAGGTGCAGCACAATCTATACGATATTAGGACACTATCCAGTGGTATTAGCATGTTATCATGCTCAATCTGGAGGTGTGATAATGTTGTATGGAAAGTATAAGTTAGATCACTGTTACATAAGAAGACAATGGTATCAAACACTCAAGATAATCGATGATGATTTTGCTCGGGATCGAGATCAGATGGAGCAAGTCGATGTCAAGATGACATTCTTTCTAGGTTGGAACTTAGGTACTAACATAGAAAGGTGGATGATTCTTGTGCTGCTTCGAAGTGTTGTAGAGGATCATAAGATTTCCCGAAGACACCTTATCGAGATCATACAATCGAGGAAGACAGATCGATGTCGAAAATACAGTATCGAAGCCAGTCGAAGTCGATGGTCACAAACATGTGAGCAGTGGCATCTCTGCAGAAAAATTCATACAGGATTAGAAGATTATCCAGTGGTATTAGCAGGTTATCATGCTCAATCTGGAAGTGTGATAATGTTGTATGGAGAATGTCATGCAGGCTGCTACTACATACTCGAAGCCATAGAATCGAGGCATATGCTGAACATAGATCGAAATCACAGCCTCGAACTCATCCTGATGAAGATCGATGCCAGATCATTAAAGTCACTAAGTCTATCAGAAAGCAAATTCTTTCGATGCCAATATAAGATGATGAAGGAACAAGATCACATTTATTACTACATCAAATTCAGCATCCACATTAGTTTGAGTTCAGTTCGAAGCCACAGTATCGAAGTCATTATAAGTCAGGTTCATCAAACACTTGAATAGTGGCCTATTTACAGTATAATTTATACAATATTAGAACACTATCCAGTGGTATTAGCATGTTATCATGCTCAGTCTGGAGGTGTGATAATGATGTATAAAGAGTACCAAGTAGGTCGTTATCACATAAGAGGAGATTATGACCAAAGATTAGGTCGAACCCACAACATCGAGCCATTCGAAGCCAAGTTTTACAAACATATGAACAGTGGATATTACAGAAATTTTCATACAGTGTTAGAACATTTTCCAGTGGTATTAGCATGTTATCATGATCATTCTAGAGATGTAATAATGTTGTATGGAGAATATTATGCAGTTGCTACTTTATAGGAAGAGATATGAATCAAACAATAGGTATAGTCTTCTGTCATTTCATGTTCGAGGCCAATGCAGATCGAAGTCATTGCAGTCGAGATTTAAACTCGAGACTACTGTTACAGTCTCAATTACATAGTCTGGAGTTCATGATCAATTCGAATTACCACTTCGAAAATACAGCTTTGGAGAGATGTTGCCGAGAGATCGAGGTGTTCGATGTCATAGAAGGTGTTCGAGGGGTGCATGTTGAAGATCAGACGGAAACCATACTGTCGAAGCCACAATGTTGAAGTCACTGTAGAGTAAAGTACCAGTCAACAGTAGGGAACTAATGCTACAATATGAAGGAAGTTGGAGATTCACGTTTGCCATGTCCATTGGAACGCAAAACTTGGCGCCTGGTGACAGCAATAGAGGTGCTACATGGATGTTTTGCCCTTGGTGGGTGAATATAGATGCCTTCATATATATAGCATTGGTTGCACTACGAGTTGTAATAGCTAGTATTTCATACATTATTAGATTTAGAATTAGCATTGCATACTTCATAGTCCTATTGACACTTTGTAAACTATATTTTTTTGTTTTATTTATATATAACCGCTAGGCTATCAGCCTAGAGGTCTATTTGCTTAAAAAAAAGTGTCAGGAATCCCGTGGCACTAGTAAGTTTCTTGTTCTTCTTGTTGTTGCTAATTTTTGTGTTGTTCCAGCTCGTGTGGAAGGTTGTTTTAAGTGGTTTATGTTCTGTAAAATACTCCCTCAATTTTTTAATATCAACCCTAGGTGATTTCAAGTCTTCTAATGTGATTCTAGTGCCGAAAAATCCTAATTGATTACTAGCTTCGCTTCCTTATTCTTATGGCAGCATTGGAGAGGTATTTTATGGTCAATTAAGGTCAAATTGGAGTTGTTCCTTCTGTTTAAAGGTAAGGAACCTCTTACCCCACATGTATTTAAGATTATCCAAGTTACGGCTAAGTCGTTGAAGCTAGAACCAGTGAGATATATATCGAAAGGCTTGTTAGTAATGTTGTTGGTTAGTGGACTATTTTAGGAGGCTCAATATGATTATTATTGATGTTGTTTGGGCTTTCTGGTGATTGTTTTAACTTGTGGGAAGTCATATAAATAGGGGAGGTGTTGCCCGTTTCATCGTAAAATAGGTTGCGGTTGATACATAATAGTTACAACGCTTAAACGATAATGATAGTGTCATTTCTCTTATTGTAGACTAAGGAGTCGTGACACTTGCATAGCTTGAGGTTGGGCAGTATATACAAGGTATGTGAGGCTATCCCTTTCCTTCTTTTGGACGACTCCGATTGTACATAATGTAATGAACGACTTCCAAAGATACTCCACTCTTAGAAGCTAGCAGTACTTACATTGTTTCCCTTCTTAGGGAACGATTGAGGTTGATGTTACTTCTCTTATTCTTATGTTATCAATGTTGTTGGTACTTCCTGATTCTTATAAGATTCTTGATGAAGACTTAGTCCTAACAACGTGTATGGAAGATACCGACCTTACGTCACTCCAAAAGATTCAGAATGTGATTCTAGTGAGTCCAGCACGCATCATGTATATGTATCTATTTTACTCTACCGAGTCGTGCTATAGTCGGTCGGGTACGGCACCTATGTGCAACCACTGATCAGTTGGGTTTTACCGAGCTCCATGTAGTCGGGTACGATTCTACCGAGCCTTATAATGGCCGGGTACGTTTTTACCGAGCCTATTACAGTCGGGTATGATATGATGCTGATGATGCCCACAGAGGCATATGTTTTAAAAGCTTATGTGTGTGTGTGTATATATATGTGTGTGTGTATATATATGTGTGTGTATGTGTGTGTATATGTGTGTGTGTGTCTATATGTATACATCATGCATTTCATGTCAGTAGCCCTCAGAGGCACCCAGATGTTACAGGTTGAATATTCTCTATCCCTGTTTACATTATTGTTCTTACTTATGCTTTCCTGCATTACATACTCAGTAATTTATTCGTACTGACGTCCTTTTTATTTGTGGACGTTGCAGGTCCTGATAGACAGGTAGGTGAAGTTCCCCCACCATAGTAGGCTGCCCAATTCAGTGGTTATTGGCGAGATCCCTTCTCCAGACTTGCCGTGGTCTTGGTATGAATTTTTGTCATAGACATTATGGGTATTATCGGGGCCCTGTTCTGGCAATGTTGTAGCACTTATGTTCCTTTAGAGCCTCATAGATAGGTGTTGACTCATGTATAGTTTAGATTGCCTTGTCGACTGATTTTTGTTGTATAGTCTCTCATGGCAACTTGTCAGCTCGTACCTTATACATAGCTTCATGACATCCTTGTCGGCCCATGTTATATATGTCCATGCCATTATCTGTCATTGTTGGTTGTTTAGGATTCATGTCTACCATTTATATTGATCTCATCGGCCCTTATAGATAATGAGAAAGGTTAGATAAAATGTGCGTTGGTGCTCGGTAGGTATGGCCCAGGTGCTAGTCATGGACTTCAGTTTGGGTCGTGATAAACTTTGTATCAGAGCAAGTCTGTCCTATGGGTTGTCTATGAGCCGTGTCTAGTACAGTCTTGGTTATGGATGTGTAGCGCGCCACATTTATAATTAGGAGGCTACATGACATCTAGGGTTGTTACCTTCTTCTTGAATCTAGATCGTGCGTAGAGTTGAGTCGTAAGTGTTCGCCTCTAATATTCACCTTGTTTCTTTTCAGCGATGCCGTCGACTAGGAAGCAAGCGATTAGTAGACAACTTGATACAGCTGCAGGAGAGGGTACCAATCAGGTGCCTCCAGCCAGAGCAGGCCAAAGTGAGACTTAAAGTGAGATGTCGTCTCATACCTCATCTACTCTGCCTCCTCCAAAGAATATTAAGAGGCACCCAGTACCTCCAATTCCTCTGTCTGGCACTATAGATAAGGATATGCGGAGTGCGGTGCAGTAGTTGACTAGCTTGGTAGCTGCTCAGGCTCATAGGAAAAATACCAGTGCTGCTGATAAACCGGTTAGTGCGAGAGTTCATAATTTTATTAATCTAGAGCCTCCAGTGTTTACCAGATCAGACCCCAAGAAGGACCCGCAGACTTTTATTGATCAGGTTCATCGTACATTGCGGGTTATGCATGCTAGTGATACGGAGGCAGTAGAGTTGGCTTCTTATCAGTTATGGGATTTAACGATTTTCTGGTATGATAGTTGGGAGAGATCCAAGGATCCGAATTCTCCTCCAGCTGTGTGGAAGGAATTCTCTGAGACCTTTCTTCGTCACTACTTGCTAGTTGAGATACAACGAGCAAGAACTGATATTGAACCTTCGACAGGGTAATATGAGTGCGCGAGAGTATAGTATGCAGTTTGATTCTTTAGCAAGGTATGCCCCCTATATGGTGGCGAAGATGAGCGATAGGGTGCATGGCTACATGACATCTAGGGTTGTTACCTTCTTCTTGAATCTAGATCGTGCGTAGAGTTGAGTCGTAAGTGTTCGTCTCTAATATTCACCTTGTTTCTTTTCAGCGATGCCGTCGACTAGGAAGCAAGCGATTAGTAGACGACTTGATACAGCTGCAGGAGAGGGTACCAGTCAGGTGCCTCCAGCCAGAGCAGGCCAAAGTGAGACTTAAAGTGAGATGTCGTCTCATACCTCATCTACTCTGCCTCCTCCAAAGAATATTAAGAGGCACCCAGTACCTCCAATTCCTCTGTCTGGCACTATAGACAAGGATATGCGGAGTGCGGTGCAGTAGTTGACTAGCTTGGTAGCTGCTCAGGCTCAGAGGTAAAATACCAGTGCTGCTGATAAACCGATTAGTGCGAGAGTTCATAATTTTATTAATCTAGAGCCTCCAGTGTTTACCGGATCAGACCCCAAGAAGGACCCGCAGACTTTTATTGATCAGGTTCATCGTACATTGCGGGTTATGCATGCTAGTGATACGGAGGCAGTAGAGTTGGCTTCTTATCAGTTATGGGATTTAACGATTTTCTGGTATGATAGTTGGGAGAGATCCAGGGATCCGAATGCTCCTCCAGCTGTGTGGAAGGAATTCTCTGAGACCTTTCTTTGTCACTACTTGCTAGTTGAGATAAAACGAGCAAGAACTGATAAGCTCCTGAACCTTCGACAGGGTAATATGAGTGCGCGAGAGTATAGATGCAGTTTGATTCTTTAGCAAGGTATGCCCCCTATATGGTGGCGGAGATGAGTGATAGGGTGCACCTATTCATGAATGTGGGTTGGGACCACATCTGATAAATGAGTGCACGAAAACCTCCTTGGTAGAGGGCATGGGTATTTCTCGTATTCAGGCTTATGCCCAGACACTAGAGGATCGTAAGCGCCAGCAAAAGGGCAGATAGGGAGCAGGATAGGGCCAGCATAAGAGGGCGAGATTTGAAGGGTATTCTGATGACTTCAAAGGTAGTATCAGGCCCCAGTCATCGAGGAGTTCGGCGCCACTTGTAGCTAGTGCTCCTCCATAGTTTCAGAGGCCTCGGTATGATCGATTGACCCATTTTGATTCAGGTCAGAGTTCACGGGCATCAGGCTCACAATATCATAGGGATACTAGTCAGACGAGACCCCCAACACTTCGTTGTGATCAGTGCGGCAAGGCCCACTTTGGACTATGCCGTTGAGGTTCCGATTCGTGCTATTCTTGCGGACAGCCTGGCCATATGATGCGGGATTGTCCTAACAGAGGAGGTGGTGGTATGGCTCAGTCGACTGGATCTGTGTCTGGTTCTTCCTCATCAAGTCGACCTCCAGCACAGGGTTTTCAGTAGTCGACAGGTCGTGGTAGAGGTAGACGTGCAGTGCCGAGTTCGAGTGGTACTCCAAATCGAACCTATGCTCTAGTAGGTCGACAGGATCTCGAGTTATCTTCGGATGTTGTTACAGGTATATTGTCTATGTTTTCTTATGATGTATATGCGTAGGTTGATCCGGTATTGACATTATCATACGTTACACCCTTTATGGCTAATAAGTTTGGCATTGAACCCGAATAGTTAAGTAAATCACTTGCAGTATCTACTACGATAGGAGATTCTGTAATTGCTAGAAGGTTATATAGAGGTTGCAGACTGATGATTTGTAGTCATCAAACCCCGGCAAATTAATTTGAGTTAGAAATGGTTGATTTCGATGTGATAATGGGAATGGACTGGTTGGCCTCATGCTATGCAAATGTTGATTGTCGTACGAAGATAGTTAGGTTTCAATTTCCTAGTGAACCCATCATCGAATGGAAGGGGAACATTGCTACGCCGAAAGGTAGGTTTATTTCTTATCTTAAGGCAAGGAAAATGATCTCAAAAGGTCATACTTATCATCTCGTTCGCGTTAGGGATGCGGAGGCGAAGCCGCATACTCTACAATCAATCCCCGTGGTCAATGAATTTCCAGATGTTTTCGCAGATGAACTCACGAGCCTTCCTCCTGAAAAGGAGTGTGAGTTTAGCATTGATGTGTTACCTGACACTCAACCGATCTCTATCCCTCCATACATGATGGCCCCGGTAGAGTTGCGAGAGTTGAAGGCGTAGTTGAAGGAATTGCTGGATAAGGGCTTCATTAGGCCTAGCACTTCACCTTGAGGTACGCCAGTCATGTGTTCGTGCGGAAGAAAGACGGGTTGTTAAGGATGTGTATCGATTATCGATAGTTGAATAAGTTTACTATAAAGAACAAGTATCCACTTCCAAGGATTGATGACCTGTTTAACCAACTACAGGGTGCCAAGTATTTCTCCAAGATTGACTTACGTTCAGGGTATCATCAGGTGAGGGTTAAGGAGAAGGATATTCCAAAGACGGCCTTCCAGACAAGATATGGGCACTTTGAGTTCTTGGTGATGTCGTTCGAGCTAATAAATGCCCAGCAGCTTTATGGATCTCATGAACAGTGTATTCAGGCCCTATCTTGATGTGTTCGTGATCGTATTCGTTGATGACATTCTGATGTATTCTCGTTCGGAGGCGGAACATGTGGGCCACTTGCAGATAGTATTACAGACCCTTCAGGATTGTAAGTTATATGCTAAGCTCTCTAAATGTGAATTTTGGCTATACTCAGTAGCATTCCTTGTCCATGTGATATTTGACGAGGGTATTAGTGTCGACACTCAAAAGATCGATGCAGTGAAGAATTGTCCGAGACCTACAACACGGTCAGAAGTCTGCAGCTTCCTGGGGCTAGCGGGATATTGTAGGCGGTTTGTAGAAGGGTTTTCCTTTATATCAACACCATTGATTAAGTTAACACAGAAAGCTACCAAGTTCCAGTGGTATGACGCTTGTGAATGTAGTTTTCAGGAGCTAAAGAATCGATTGACATCCGAGCCAGTGCTCACTCTCCTAGAAGGAACAGAAGGTTATGTGGTATATTGTGATGCCTCAGGTATAGGTTTGGGGTGTGTATTGATGCAACATGGGAAGGTGATTGCTTATGCATCAAGACAATTGAAGAAGCATGAAAAGAATTATGCGACTCATGATTTGGAATTGTCTGCAATAATATATGCTTTGAAGATATGGCAGCACTATTTATACAGCGTCCATGTTGACATCTACACAGGTCACAAGAGTTTACAGTACATCTTCGAGCAGAAGGAGTTAAATTTAAGGCAGCGTAGGTGGCTTGAATTACTGAAATATTACGATGTCGAGATATTGTACCATCCCATTAAAGCTAATGTGTTGGCAGACGCTCTCAGTCGTAAGTCAATGGAAAGCTTAGTACACATTGAGCTAGGTAGACAGGGGTTTGACTAAAAGAGCTTCATCAGCTAGCCAATATGAGAATCAGATTGTTAGACTCTGATGACAAAGGTGTTGCTGTACAGAATACATCAAAATCATCTTTGGTACCCGAGGTAAAAGCACGGCAATATGAAGATTCTACCTTAGTACAATTGAGAGAGAGCATTCAGCAATGTAGAATTACGGCTTTCGAGATCGGAGGAAATAGGGCACTGAGATACCAGTGCCGGTTATGTGTGCCTAATATGGCAGGGTTGCAAGAGAAGATTATGATTGAGATTCATCAGTCCCGATATTCCATCCATCCCGGCTCGACAAAGATGTGTCATGACGTTAAGGAGTAGTATTGGTGGGATAACATGAAGAAGTCTATTGTAGAATTTATAGCCCAGTGTCCTAATTGTCAAGAAGTAAAGATCGAGCATCAGAAACCAGGTAGATTGATTCAGAATATAGAGATTCCGACCTGAAAATGGGAGGTGATTAATATGGACTTCATTATTGGATTACCTCGCTCTTATCATAAGTTTGACTCCGTTTGGGTGATAGTTGATCGACTTACAAAATGTGCCTATTTTCTGCCAGTTAAGACAACTTACACGGTTGAAGATTATGCGAAGTTGTATATCAAGGAGATTGTTAGGCCTCATGGTGTGCCAGTATCTATTATATCAGACCGAGGAGCTCAATTTACGGCTAACTTTTGGAGGTCTTTTCAAAAGGGTTTAGGCATACAAGTGAATCTCAGCACTGCATTCCCTCCGCAGACTGACGGACAGGCTGAACGTACCATTCAGACACTTGAAGATATGCTACGAGCATTTGTTCTAGATTTCAAGGGGAATTGGGATGATCATCTGGCACTCATAGAATTCGCCTACAATAATAGCTATTATTCTAGTATTAAAATGGCCCGATACACGGCAATGTACGGGAGGAGATGTAGATCACCAGTAAGATGGTTCGAAGTCGGTGAGACAGAATTATATGGGCCGGATTTGATTCACCAAGTTATTGAGAAGGTGAAAGCGATGCAAGAGCGACTGAGGACGGCACAAAGCAGGAAAAAGTCTTATTCTGATGTCTGACGTCGTGATCTGGAATTTGAGGTTGGTGATTTGGTTTTCCTGAGGATCTCACCGATGAAGGGTGTTATGCGTTTTGGAAAGAAGGGTAAACTGAGTTCGCGGCATATTGGGCCATACAAAATTTTTCAACGAATTGGACAGGTTGCTTATGAGTTAGAATTGCTATCCGTATTGGAATTTGTCCATCCGGTATTTTATGTATCTATGTTGAGGAAATGTATTGGAGACCCTTCTCGGGTTGTCCCTATCAAAGAAGTACAAGTTACAGAGGATTTATCATATGAAGAAGTGCCAGTGGCTATATTAGATCGACAAGTCCGCAAGCTGAGAACAAAGGATGTAGCTTCCGTCAAAGTATTGTGGAGGAACAAGATACGGAAGAAATGACATGGGAAGTAGAAGAGGAGGCGAAGTCTAAATACCCTTACCTGTTCCAGATTGAAGATAACGAGGTTGCGGGTGAAAGGAAGACATTGGTTGGAAGACAGCATTCAATGAGCAGCCGTTATAAAAAATCTCTGTATTAATGTTCAAACATTATGCAGCCATCATGAGGGGTTTTATTCTCATTTAAGAAGAGCTTGATTTGGGGATTTTATCTCCCTGACTAGAGCTATAAATAGGAGAATTTGTATCCATTGTGGGACATAAAACATTCTGCATACAAAAGCTAAAATCGTTCTTATTCTATCAATTTATTCTCTTTCTTTTGTTATTAATATTGCTTTTATTACTACTTCCAGAGAAACTAAGTTCACAATCAGGCTTGTGTTTTTCCTCAAGTTATTTTGTTAATATTATTTCTGTTCTTATTTATTTTATCTTCTTGGATCAAATTAATTCACGTGTCTATAAATTACGTTACAAATTCAACTATACCGTTTTGTAACTAAACAAATACAAATTTTAATATAATATTTTTTTATTTTTAAAAAAGTTATACTCAGGTACGCGTGTAACACATGCACTAACTAGTCGAAGTAAAGTGTTACGAAGCTTTTGCACTACCAGTGAATCAATCAAGAATGGCGGCTAAAAAAGTTACAAGTTCATTTTAAGCAAGACGTAAGACCGAGAATAGTGTGAATCTAACAAAATAATTGGCAAGTACTTGTAAAGACTTTGAAATCTTAGCAATTAAAGATAGTTAGAGAGAGTCCTTTCGACTGGGTAGATAAAAACGTGAAGCGTTTAAAGTGTTTGTAAAGATCCTATTAGATCATATCCATTCAGATTACTCAAGTGATTTTAAAAGAAGGGGAAAAAATGCATTAATGAGTTAGGATTTCAAATCAATCAAGTGGTTTAAAAAGGAATGCATTTAATAAGCTGATATTCAAATGACTCAAATTCAAACCTTTAGGTGGGCTGTAAGGATACATCTATGGAAAGAGAACGTAAAGATGTTTTAACGCCAAGGTAATAAATTAAATAACCTAAGTATGGCAGCTTAATATATTTGCCTTTAATAGAAGATACTCTTACACAACTACTCCATCCGTTCACTTTTACTTAGCATATATACTAAAAGTAGATTTTTATTTTTACATGTTACTTTACGTATATTAAGAGAAGACAATTTTTTTTTCGATTGTACCTACAGTATTTATTACTCATTTCAAATTATTTTTTCAAATTTAATAAAGTATGCATTAATTAATATGGATATCATGGTAAATTATGCAATTCATTTATAATTTCTTAAGGGGCGACGTAAAAGTGAACGGACGGAGTATTATTCTTTAAGGTCCAACATAAATTAATTTACCGGTAGGAAGTTTGTTTAACCAAAAATTAGATCATCTGTAAGTTAAATCAATTAAATTTGCTTTCATAGGCCACATGCAACCAATTTGATTTACTTTCCCAAAGGTAAATGATTGAAATGAAGTAAACAGTTAATAACGAGATTAAATCTAAAAGAAACGAAAGAGAATTCTTATTGAAATTGCTCATTCGGAAGAATCTTGTTTTTTCTTCCTTTTTTTTTTTTTTTTAGGCTACAAGTTCAGTGATTTTCAAATTGGATACGAAGAGGGGAATTGGAGGAGTTAAACAATACTCCCTTCGTTCTAATTTACGTAAATATGTTTGACTGGATACGAAGTTTAAAAAAAATAAAGACTTTTAAAATTTGTGGTCCTAAACAAGTCAAAAAGAGGTATTTGTGTGATTATACAAATTTCTTATTAAGGATAGAATTGAAAATTTACACTAAATTGTTTTCAAATTTAAAAATGAATTATTCCTTATTTGAACTGATCAAAAAGAAAATAATATTGCATCTACTCGTTATCTTATTATTCACGTCTTTTTTGCGCAGAATTAACACCGAATACTGACTTATTTGAGGTTGAATGTTTCTTCTCTTTATCCGTACCTATGAATCTTCACAGCAAATCGTCTCGTTTTAACCCCTCGATAGTTCCGACATGAATGATCCTGATAGCAATATCCTCGACTCGACTGATCCCGGACTCATTCCTTTTACAATTGCTTTGTATTATCTTGACACGTGTCGGAATCTGTTTTGACCACTTGGTGAGTTTCTTTTTCCCCAATACAAACTTCTAGTTTCTTTAGCACTTAAAATAGTTTTTCCCATCACATGTAGGCGAAATAGGAAAGAAGCTTCTTTTAATTTTAGTCTACTCAAATAAGTAATAGTAATCGGAGTAGTAAATATAATGTTTATTTTAATTATTACTTAAATTTTATTGTATCGGTTTTTAAATACATCGTTGCGTAACGACGAAAGTGACAATTTATAGAACGACGGATTTGATGTGATAACGTCGTTTCCATGCTCTCTTTTATTTCTCATCTTGCCCTTCGTTATTATTAAATAATCATGTTTTATCCTTTATCTTACTTTTTATATAATAATTCTACTTCGTATCTTATTAATTTCTTAATAATATTGCAAGTTTATTTTTCATATTATTAGTGCGTGACATTATTAAATAATACAATATATTCAAACATTATATTCATAAAACAATACAATACAATATAGTATAATACAATACGTTATTGTACTATATTGTAATGAAGAAGCCACAATCGTCTTCGATAATGGAAAAGGAACTTACTACAACATTTAAACAGCATAATCCTCAATCTCAATCATGATTCAAGAAATTTATCGTAAGAAAAGAGAGTGATACAGGAATCGCGATTAACATGACTGATCAATTAGAAAAGTAAGGGGGAAAAGGGATTAGTACAGTCTCTATTAAATACTTTATTCATCTCAAACTATTGATCGAGATTTTTAAAAATATTATCTCTAATTATTTTTCCCTTTAAAAATTCAAAACAAAATTAATTATTATTAATTTTTTATTTTACTTTAGTAGTAATTATTCTTAAAACTACAAACAACTCAATTATGGTATGATGTTATGATTTTCCATAGGGTAAATTTCATAAATAGTCATATAACTATGACTTTTATTCACCAAAGTCATATAATTATGTTTTCTCACACAAATTATAAAATTTTCACTAATTCACACAAAATCATAATAGTAAAAAAAAATATAATTTTTTCGTAGTATTTTCTTAGTCCATGACTTTTTATTTTTTATCTTTTATTTTCGTCTAATAAATATTGATCTAATAAAAGTAGGAATGACCAAACCCAGCCCGACCAATGCGATCCAATGCTCATATATATAAAAATAATACTACTACTAAAAGTGAATCCTCCATAGCATGATACTTCTATTTTTTATTTTTCTTTTCAAGATTTTCCTTCAAATTAATAGCATTCTTATTTCAAGAACTCTCTAAGTATTCATACCTTTCTTTCTTTCTTTCTTTTTTTTTGGATCACAATTACATGCATTCCAAACTAAAAAAAATTGACGGGTATCCGTGATTTATGAAATCGTGAACCAGAAATTTCTTGTTTGGCAGTATCCGTGACATTTATGAATTCGTGAAATAGAAATTTCTTGTGCAGCACTCTAAGGTCCAAATCCATCAAAATAAAGCAATTTTGATAATGTGCAATGCGCGTGACTTGATAGTGAAAAGGAAATAGAGTGCGCAATTTAGCGTTTTCGAAGGATGACATTCGATTATTCAACATATGAACACCGAATGCAGGAAAGAATAGCTCCAATTTCCATAAGAACTAATTAACTGTACTAATACTAGTTGGCGGTAAATGGCACTGTTATAGAAATCAGTCAAACGAAACGGACAGATTTATCTACTAATTAATATACGAGATTCAATCCAATTAAACGCCTACCGTTAATGACATTAAGCCTTAGACATCATCTTCTTGAACTCCTCAAAGTTAACACTACCGTCACCGTCATCATCGACGGAACTGATCATACGTCGACAATCCTTAAGCGAACACTTCTCTCCAATGCCCTTCATAACGGAGTGCAACTCAGCGGCCGAAATCTTCCCGTTCTTATCCTTGTCATACAAATTGAAAGCCTCACGGAGATCCTTATTAACAGTGTTAGGGCTTTCAACGGGACAGTGAAATGCAGCGAACTCTTTCAAGTCGATGAAACCGTCGCCGTCAGTGTCAACTTCTAGCATCATTCGCTTTGCTTCGTCCGGCGTCGTTTTGGTGCCGAGAGCATTCAAAATTCCGCCGAGCTCTGATAAGGAGATTTTACCGTCGCCGTTAGTGTCGAATTTTTTGAATACCTTCTCGACTTCCTCCATCTCCGCCGTTAGGCTCGCCGGCGGTGATGAATCTCTCGGATTTTTAGCCATGTTCCGGAGATTCTCAGTTGCGAGATAGTTGCTTCTGTTTTATTTATACTCGAGGATTACGCGGTTTAACGCGCAAGAAGGGGATATAATTGTGTGTCACGCGGATTTTTTTTGCGTGAAGTTTACTCCACTTTTAGTTATTGAGTTGCGATGTGGTACGAACAACCGCATGCAGCTAAGAGACCAAGTGGCTGCAAACTGCTCAGCAAACGCAAAGTATCCATTTTCTTTTAAGAAAATTGACCTAACACAAGTTCTTTTTGATTTGTTAATTGGTAGTATAAAATAGAGCACTATTGGGTGTTGAATAGAAAAATAAATATATGAATTTGGGACAAATTATTTCAAGCATAACTTGAAGAATGTATCTTTCTGTATATAATTTAACGTTTTAATACTTGTGTCATAAGTTAGCTAAAGCCTCATTTATTTATTTTTTTAAGATTAAGATGTCTGAATCTGAATATCAAAATGTGTCTGAATACCAAGATGTGTATTAACATTAAGACAATTGAATCTGAATACATATCTGAATATTAAAATGTATATTAAGTCATGAATACTAAATGATCAAGACTGTTTGATTTTTAACATCTGAATATATAAACTTTATCTTTATTTGATTAAAAGTAAAATTCAAATGAAATACTAATTAATGCAATATTCTATCAATATAGTTTTTTAAAATATGGTAGTTGCTGGTGGTGATGGCTAACAGTGGTGCTTATGAATACCGACTAGAGACGGTGGTTGATGGTGGTGGTTCAGGGTAATAGCTCGTGGTGATTGGTAATGAATGCGATTATGAATGAGGATGACGGTGGTGGGTGGTGATAGTTAATATTGACGGGTGGTGGTAGTAGTAGTGATTGAGGAAGGTAGTGGTGGTTTATATTAATAGGCAGTACCGGCTATGGTTGTTGATGGTGATGGGGTGGTTAGTTGTGGTAGTTGAAGTGGATGAGTGTTGGTTCTGGTTGAGAATGATAGTAGTGGGAGTGGTGGGGATGGTGGGTGGTGGTAGTCGATAGTGGTGGCGGCTATGATTGAGGGGGATGCTGGTGGTGGTGGTTGCGGTGATTGAGTATGGTGGTGGTGGATGGCATGGTGGTAGTTGATAATGGTAGGTGGTGGCAGGAGTTAATAATGAATATGGATGATAGCATTATAATGAAATTAAGTCTCTGTTGTAGATCTTAATCATATAGACCTATTCAGACGCATTAAGTGGTTGTGAAATAAAAAAAAATACATAATGATTAAGATCTGAATAATTAAGATTCATACTTTAAAAACGAACGCACTTAATGTCTGAGATCTAATGATTACGATTCAGACCTCCATTAAGTGCAAACAAATGAGGCCTAAGTTTGCTTTATTATTATTTAGTGAGGTCTCTTGATTTGGCACTTTTTTTGCTGGGAATCTTACATAAATATCCCAAATAAGTTCCAACATATCAAACTAGCCATTAATTATAGACTTACCAAAACTAGCCAAACACATATAAAAATTAAAAAAACTCAAATAAATAAGATTCTTTCTCTACAAAAATCACACACAAAGATCTCCTTCCATATTTTTAAGCGTGGTCAGCAACATTAAATGCAATACGGAAAGAAAATTTCATGGATGAGATAGCAAACAAAGTGATGAAATACAATATATATATATATATATATATATATATATATATATATATATATATGTATGTATGTATTTTTTTTTCAATGGGTATGATTAAATTCATTGAAAACATATTGATGACTCAATATACAAATTTTGAGGAAGATTAGAGGTGATTTGGACTGATATGGCATCAAAATTCGTAGTTAAAATCGAGTTCAAAAAATTCTTCAGTGAGACTTGTATCAAACCTGTATCATGCATGTATCTCACACATAGGTATACATGAATATACATGCGATATATAATTAATACAAATATGATACACATATCATTTTTTTCATGTTCATCTTCTACTTTGAATTTTCAATTCAAACCACCTCAAAACTCCATCAAATTATCTCAAAAATGAGATTCAAGCTCCTTAAGATATACCCAATCTATTCTAATAACACTCACTCAAAAGAAAGCAAAATTTAATATTTTTTTGGCTACAAATAATGAATTGGCTAATATTAGTAATATTTTTTGAATTGATTAATTTTTGTAATAAGCTACTTATAAATGCACATAGCTGATAGTTTCCTTTTTGTTTCGATTGTCAATGATGATTCCTCTTGTTTTGTACCATTGACTACTAGGTTTGATTAATGCAATTTCATTTGCTAGAAATATAAGACGGGGACAAATTAATATTTATATGCGAACAAAAATTCGCAAAAGGCTAATTATCAATAACTTAAAAATACGAGGCTAAGGATTTTTTAACGCTACGCATTATTGGGAACACTTTCTAAAAAGTTCATTAGACATCATTAATCTGAAAAGATTATACATAACTCAATTTCAGATATGTTAAGTGTACTATTTATCTTGAGCAAAAGGGAAGGTGACACGATGAGGCTGTCGAGTAGGTAACACATGCATGATCATGAGTTGTAAAGTCTAATACAACTCATACTCAAAAGAAATGGAGAAGTGCAAGCAAAGATGGGAATAATATTTGGAGTCGTCTAAGCAAAGATGGGAATAATATTTGGTTGGAGATGGGTAAATGGCTAGAACTTATTTATATTTGGCATTTATAATAAATCAATGAATACATAATATGTTATTACTATCATTTAACATGGTATATTAATATACATATATATTCTAAAATTATTTGATTTGACACAAATAAACTGTGTACGAATAAATTTCTTTCGATAGTAGGCTAAAAGGACTACCTGTCAAGGCATGGGTTCAGTTAAATGCTGGGGAACAAATTCAAAGAAAACGAATGATCTGCTTTTATTTGTTGATTAGCTGCCCCTCCCAATAGTGGAACTTCACATGCTAAACAGTTATCTAATTTATTTCGCCAGATCTGGAAAACTAACGCTTAATTTCAGGTCTTTATGCTTGTACTTCACGTTTGCAAATTGTCTAAAAGAAGATGCTAGGAGTATATTCTACTCACTTCCTTTGTTATAAATCTGGAAACACTTTTCCTATAAGGTAAGTTATTCTGATCTTTGTCAACTTCGAGACCGTTTACGACCCATAATTTTTGACGCGGAGTAAAAGTTTATATGTCTATCTTTTTATATTTATATCTATATCTATATCTATATTATTATAAAAGCACGGATATTTCACGTTAAATGTTGAACGACTAAAATATCTTGTAAATGTTAATCGACTTTTATACCCTTAAATATTTTGTCAAAAAGATAATTCCATATTGGATAAAATAGTAATCTAAGAGAATTCTTTTAAAATTAATAGCCAAATATAAAGTTCTAATGCTGTACGAATTCTACCTGAACAATTACATTCCATACCCGTAGCAATCCCACGTATGAAACAAATATATTGCCTCTATATAAATAGTTGAGCAAAAAACAAAAACTAGGTAAAATTATAGAAGAATTTTCGCTGATGTAGTAGCATTTGGTCTTTTACTCGTAAGGCAAGAAATTCTTTATATTTCTAGCCAAAATTCTTTAAATATCGTACCTTAAATCACGCATCATTTATTGTTTCAGTTACCTACTTCTCCTTAATTAGGATAATTAGTCCTTAGTATCAGAAAATCTTCATATTCGTAACTGACGTATTCCATATATTCCATATGCCATCTATTATTATATAAAGAGATGAGAAGCAACTAATAGGAAGCAAATAAATGAAATATCTCGTATACTTTTTAGTTCCAATTACACTACTAAAAATCAGGTGAAAAGCGACCGGAAAAAGCGACCAAAGTTGGTCCCTATCTGCCTAAAAGCGACCAAAAAGCGACCACAATGGTCTGGTCAGTATTTAGTTGGTCACTTTCCAATAGCGACCAATCTTGGTCGCCATATAGCGACCAACTTTGGTCGCTCAGTACAAAATATAAAAAATTTAAAATCTGCCATAAGCGACCATCTTTGGTCGCCAATGTGGTATTTTTAATTTTCTGTATTTCTGAATAAGCGACCAACTTTGGTCGCCATTTGAGAAATATAGAAAATTAAAAATACCAAATAAGCGACCAAAGTTTGGTCGCTTATTTGGTATTTTTAATTTTCTATATTTCTCAAATGGCGACCA
>MCJB01009865.1:67729-97031 GCA_002018475.1 Nicotiana obtusifolia | reverse complement strand
GAGACGCTAGTAGAGACCCTATTTCTAAAATAACATCAACTAGGGAGTGGAGACCCTATGTCTAAAATAACATTAACTAGGGAATAAACATCCTTTGTTGGATAAGTAGACTAGGGAGAGGAGACGTTGTGTCTAAAATAACGTCAAGTAGGTTGTGGAGACCCTTTGTTGGAAAAGGAGACTAGAGAGTGGAGACCTTATGTCTAAGTTAACATCAACCAGAGAGTGGAGACCCTATGCTGGAAAATAAGACTGGGGGTAGAGACGATTTGTTTAAAATAACATCAACCACGGAGTGGAGACCCTAAGGATGAAAACGAGATTAGGGAGTTGAGACCCCATGTCTAAAATAACATCAACTATGGAGTGGAGATCCTATGTTCGAAAGGAAACTAGGTAGTGGAGACTCCATATCTAAAATAGCATCAACTAGAGAGTGGAGAACCCATGTTAGTAAAGGAGACTAGGGAGAGGAGGCCCTATGTCTAAAATAATATCAACAAGGGAGTGGAGACCCTATGTTGGAAAAGAATACTAGGGACTGTAGACCATATGTATAAAATAACATCAACTAGGAAGTGGAGACCCTATGTCAGAAAATGAGCTAAGGGAGTGGAGACCCTATGTCTAATATATAATCAACTAGAGAGTGGACACCCTACGTTGGAACAGGAGACTAGGGAGCAAAGACCCTATTTAAAAAATAACATCAACTAGGGAGTGGAGACCCTATGTCAGGAAAGGAGACTAAGAAGGAGAGACCCTATGTCTAAAATCACATCAACTAGGGAGTGGAGACCTATGTTGGAAAATGAGAGTAGGGAATAGTGAACCTATGTCTAAAATAGGATCAACTAGGGAGTAGAGACCCTTTGTTGGAAAAGGAGACTAGGGAGTGGAGACCTTATTGTGTAAAATAACATCATGTAGGAAGTGGAGACCCTATGTTGGAAAAAGAGACAAGACAGTGAAGACCCTATGTCTAAAATAAAATCAACTAGAGAGTGGAGAACCAATGTTGGGAAAGAAGACAAAGGAGTGGATACCCTACGTGCAAAATAACATCAACTAGGGAGTGGACCCTATGTTGGAAAACAAGACAATGAAGTGGAGACCCTATGCCTAAAATAACATCAACTAGGGAGTGTAGACCCTATGTTGAAAAACGAAACTAGGGAGTGGAGACCCAATGTCTAAAATAACATCAACTAGGGCGTGGAGGAACTATGTTTGAAAAGGAGACCAGGGAAAAGAGACCCTATGTCTAAAATAACACTAACTAGGGAGTGGAGACCATATGTTGGGAAAAGTAGACTATGTAGTGGTGGCACTTTGTCCAAAATAACCACAATTAGGGAATGGAGACCCTTTGTTGGAAAAGGAGACTAGGGAGTGGAGACCTTCTATCTAAAATAACATCAACTAGGTAGTGGAGATCCTTTGTTGGAAAAGGAGACTAGGGAGTGGAGGCCTTATGTCTATAATAACATCAGCTAGGGAGTGGAGACCCTATGATAGGAAAGGAGACTAGGGACAGTAGACCCTATGTCTAAAATAAAATCAACTAGGGATGGGGACCCTATGCTGGAATAAGAGACTAGGGAGTGGAGAGCCTATGTCTAAAATAAAATGAACTAGGGAGTGGAGACCCTATGTTGGAATAAAAGAAAAGGGAGTAGAGACCCTATATATATAATTTTGATCAACTACGGAGTTGAGACCCTATGTTGGAAAAGGAGACAAAGAAGTAGAGACCCTATTCTAAAATAACATCAACTTAGGAGTGAACTTCAATCTTGAAGCATGGGCAGGCGAACAGAATGTCCGAGGAAGGAGAACTAGCTAAGCTTCTTCGCAAGCGATATTCTATGTCTAAAATAGGATCAACTAGGGAGTAGAGACCCTTTGTTGGAAAAGGAGACTAGGGAGTGGGGACCTTATTATCTAAAATAACATCATGTAGGGAGTGGAGACCCTATGCTGGAAAAAGAGACAAGACACCGGAGACCCTATGTCTAAAATAAAATCAACTAGAGAGTGGAGAACCAATGTTGGGAAAGAAGACCAGGGAGTGGATACCCTAAGTCCAAAATAACATCAACTAGGGAGTGGACCCTATGTTGGAAAAGAAGACAATGAAGTGGAGACCCTATGCCTAACATAACATCAACTAGGGAGTGTAGACCCTATGTTGAAAAACGAAACTAGGGAGTGGAGACCCAATGTCTAAAATAACATCAACTAGGGCGTGGAGAACCTATGTTTGAAAAGGAGACCAGGGAGAAGAGACGCTATGTCTAAAATAACACTAACTAGGGAGTGGAGAGCATTTGTTGGGAAAAGTAGACTATGTAGTGGTGGCATTTTGTCCAAAATAACCACAATTAGGGAATGGAGACCCTTTGTTGGAAAAGGAGACTAGGGAGTGCAGACCTTTTATCTAAAATAACATCAACTAGGTAGTGGAGACCCTTTGTTGGAAAAGGAGACTAGGGAGTGGAGGCCTTATGTCTATAATAACATCAACTAGGGAGTGGAGACCCTATGATAGGAAAGGAGACTAGGGACAGTAGACCCTATGTCTAAAATAAAATCAACTAGGGATGGAGACCCTATTATGGAATAAGAGACTAGGGAGTGGAAAGCCTATGTCTAAAATAAAATGAACTAGGGAGTGCAGACCCTATGTTGGAATAAAAGAAAAGGGAGTAGAGACCCTATGTATATATTTTTGATCAACTACGGAGCTGAGACCCTATGTTAGAAAAGGAGACAAAGGAGTAGAGACCCTATTCTAAAATAACATCAACTTAGGAGTGGATATTCTATGTCTAAAATAACATTAACTAAGGGTGTGGAGACCCTTTGTTTCTTAAAGAAGACTATGAAATGGAGACCCTTTGTTTAAAATAACATCAACTAGGGAATGGAGAACCCTTGCTAGGAAAGGAGACTAGGGAGTGGAGACCCTATGTCTAAAATATCATCAACTAGGTAGTTGAGATCCTATGCTGGAAAAGGAGATTAAGGGGTGGAGTCCCTATGTTTAAAGTAACATAAACTAGGGAGTGGAGTCCATATGTTGGAAAAGGAGAGTAGGGAGTTGAGACCCTATGTCTAAAATAATATCAACTAGGTAGTGAAGACCCTATGTTGGAAATGAGACTAGGTAGCGGAGACCCCATGTCTAAAATAACGTCAACTAGGAGTGGAGACCCTATGTTTGAAAAAGGAGACTAAGGAGTAGAGACCCTATGTCTAAAATAATATCAACTAGGGAGTGGAGACCCTATGTCTAAAATAATATTAACTAGGGAGTCCCCTATGTTGGGAAACGGAGACTATGTAGTGGTTGCACTTTGTCCAAAATAACATCAATTAGGAAATGAAGACCCTTTGTTGGAAAAGGAGACTAGGGAGTGGAGACCTTATGTCTAAAATCACATCAACTAGGGAGTTGAGACCCTATGCTGGAAAAGGAGACTACGGGGTAGAGACCTTATGTATAAAATAACATCAACTAGGGAGTGGAGACCCTATTTTGGAAAAGGAGATTAGGGAGTACAGACCCCATGCCTAAAATAACACCAACAAGGGAATGGAGACCCTATGTTGGAAATGAAACTAGGTATTGGAGACCCCATGTCTAAAATAGCATCAACTAGGTAGTGGAGACCCTTTGTTTAAAAAGGAGACTAGGGAGTGGAGACCTTATGTCTATAATAAAATCAACTAGGGAGTGGAGACCTTATGATAGGAGAAGAGACTAGGGACAGTAGACCCTATGTCTAAAATAACATCAACTAGGGATGAAGACCCGATGATGGAATAGAAGACTAGGGAGTAGAGACCCTATGTCTAAAATACCATCAACTAAGAAGTGGAGACCCTACGTTGGAAAAGGTAACTAGGGAGTGGAGAGCCTACGTCTAAAATAAAATAAACTAGGGAGTGGAAACCCTATGTTGGAATAAGAGACTAGGGAGCAGAGACCCTATGTATATAATTTTGATCAACTACGGAGTTGAGACACTATGTTGGAAAAGGAGACAAAGGAGTAGAGACCCTATTCTAAAATAACATTAGCTTAGGAGTGGATATCCTATGTCTAAAATAACATCAACTACGGAGTGGAGAACCTAAGGTGGAAATGGAGATTAGGAGTAGAGACCGCATATCTAAAATAACATCAACTAGGGAATGGAGACCCTTTGTTGGGAAAGGAGACTATGGAGTGGAGACCCTATCTCTAAAATATTATCAACTAGGTAGTGGAGATCCTATGATGGAAAAGGAGGTTAAGGGGTGGAGTCCCTACGTTTAAAGTAACATAAACTAGGGAGTGGAGTCCCTATGTTGGAAAAGGAGAGTAGGGAGTTGAGACCCTATGTCTAAAATAATATCAACAAGGTAGTGGAGACCCTATGTTGGAAATGAGACTAGGTACCGGAGACCCCATGTCTAAAATAACGTCAACTAGGAGTGGAGAACCTATGTTTGAAAAAGGAGACTCAGGAGTAAAGACTCTATGTCTAAAATAATATCAACTAGGGAGTGGAGACCCTATGTCTAAAATAACATTAACTAGGGAGTGGAGACCCTATGTTGGAAAAAGGAGACTATGTAGTGGTAGCACTTTGCCCAAAATAACATCAATATTAGGGAATGAAGACCCTTTGTTGGAAAAGGAGACTAGGGAATGGAGACTTTATGTCTAAAATAACATCAACTAGGGAGTGGAGAGCCTTTGTTGGAAATGGAGACTAGGGAGTGGAGACTTTATGTCTAAAATCACATCAACTAGGGAGTGGAGACCCTATGCTGGAAAAGGAGACTAGGGGGTAGAGACCTTATGTATAAAATAACATCAACTAGGGAGTGGAGACCCTATGTTGGAAAACAAGATTAGGGAGTAGAGACCCCATGTCTAAAATAACTTCAACAAGGGAGTGGATTCCCTATGTTGGAAATGAAACTAGGTAGTGGAGACCCCATGTCTAAAATAGCATCAACTAGGGAGTTGAGACCCTATGTTGGGAAAGGAGACTAGGAAGCAGAGACCCTATGTCTAAAATAACATCAACTAGGGAGTGGAGACCTATGTTGGAAGATGAGACTAGGGAATAGTGACCCTATATCTAAAATAGCATCAACTAGGGAGTGGAGACCCTTTGTTGGAAAAGGAGACTAGGGAGTGGACACCCCATGTCTAAAATAACATCAACTAGGGAGTGGAGAACTTATGTCTAAAATAACATCAAGTAGGGACTGGAGACCCTATGCTGGAAAATGAGACTAGGGGGTAGAGACCATTTGTTTTAAATAACATCAACTACGGAGTGAAGACCCTATTTTTTAAAAGGAGATTAGGGAGTAGAGAACCCATGTCTAAAATAACATCAACTAGGGAGTGAAGACCCTATGTGTAAAATAACATTAACTAGGGACTGGAGACCTTATGTTAGGAAAGGAGACTAGGAAGCGGAGAATAATATCAACTGGGGAGTGGAGACCTATGTTGGAAAAAGAGACTAGGGAATATTGACCCTATGTCTAAAATAGCATCAATTAGGGAGTGGAGACCCTTTGTTGCAAAAAAGAGACTATGAAATGGATACCCTTTGTCTAAAATAACATCAACTAGGGAATGGAGACTCTTTGCTGGAAAAGGAGACTAGTGAGTGGAGACCCTATGTCTAAAATAATATCAACTAAGTAGTGGAGATCCTATGCTGGAAAAGAAGATTAAGGGGTGGAGTTCCTATGTGTAAATTAACATCAACTACGGAGTGGAGACCCTATGCTGGAAAAGGAGACTACATGGTAGAGACCTTATGTTTAAAATAACATCAACTAGGGAGTGGAGGCCCTATGTTGGAAAAAGATATTCGGGAGTAGAGACCCCATGTCTAAAATAACATCAACCAGGGAGTGGAGACCCTATGTTGAAAATGAAGACTTGGGAGAGGAGACCCTATGTCTAAAATTATATCAACAAGGGAGTGGAGACCCTATGTTGGAAAACAAGACTAGGGAGTGGACACCCTATATCTAAAATAAATTCAACTAGGAAGTGCAGACCCTATGTTTGAAAAGGAGACTAGGGAATGGAGACCCCATGTCTGAAATAGCATCAACGGGGAGTGGAGACCCCGTGATGGAAAAGGAGACTAGGGAAAGGAGACCCTGTGTCTAAAATTATATCAACAAGGGAGTGGAGACCCTATGTCTAAAATAAAATAAACTAGGAAGTACAGACCCTATGTCTGAAAAGGAGACTAGGGAGTGGAGACCCTATGTCTAATATAAAATCAACTAGGGAGTGGAGACCCTGTTGGAAAATGAGACTAGGGAGTAGAGACCCTATGTCTAAAATAAAATGAACTAGGGAGTGGAGACCCTTTGTCTAAAATAACATCAACTAGGGAGTGGATACCTTCTGTCTAAAATAACATCAAGTAGGGACTGGAGACCCTATGCTGTAAAATGAGACTAGGGGGTAGAGACCATTTGTTTAAAGTAACATCAACTACGGAGTGGAGACCCTATTTTTTAAAAGGAGATTAGGGAGTAGAGACCCCATGTCAAAAATAACATCAACTAGGGAGTAGAGACCCTATGTTGGAAATGAAACTAGGTAGTGGAGACCCCATGTCTAAAATAGCATCAACTAGGGAGTGGATACCACATGTTGGAAAAGGAGACTAGGGAGAGAAGACCCTATGTCTTAAGTTATATCAACAAGGGAGTGGATACCCTATGTTGGAAAAGAAGACTAGGGAGTGGAGACCCTATGTCTAAAATAACATCAACAAAGAAGTACAGACCCTATGTCTGAAAAGGAGACTAGGGAGTGGAGACCCTATGTCTAATATAAAATCAACTAGGGAGTGGAGACCCTATGTTGGAAAAGGAGACTAGGGAGTAGAGTCCCTATGTCTAAAATAAAATGAACTAGGGAGTGGAGACCCTAGTAGAGACCCTATGTCTAAAATAACATCAACTGGGGAGTGGAGACCGTATGTCTAAAATAACATTAACTAGGGAATTGAGACCCTTTGTTGGAAAAGTTGACTAGGGAGTGGAGACGTTGTGTCTAAAATAACATCAACTAGGTTGTGGAGATCCTTTGTTGGAAAAGGAGACTAGGGAGTGGAGACTTTATGTCTAAATTAACATCTACTAAGGAATGGAGACCCTATGCTGGAAAATGAGACTAGGGGGTAGAGGCCATTTGTTTAAAATAACATCAACTACGGAGTGGAGAACCTAAGGTGGAAATGGAGATTAGGAGTAGAGACCGCATATCTAAAATCACATCAACTAGGGAGTGGAGATCCTATGTTAGAAATGAAACTAGGTAGTGGAGACCCCATGTCTAAAATAGCATCAACTAGGGAGTGGAGATCCCATGTTGGAAAAGGAGACTAGGGAGAGGAGACCCTATGTCTAAAATTATATCAAAAAGGGAGTGGATACCCTCTGTTGGAAAAGAAGACTAGGGAGTGGAGACCCTATGTCTAAAATAACATCAACTAGGAAGTACAGACCCTATGTCTGAAAAGGAGACTAGGGAGTGGAGACCCTATGTCTAATATAAAATCAACTATGGAGTGGAGACCCTGTTGGAAAATGAGACTAGGGAGTAGAGACCCTATGTCTAAAATTAAATGAACTAGGGAGTGGAGACCCTTTGTCTAATATAACATCAACTAGGGAGTGGAGACCGTATGTCTAAAATAACATTAACTAAGGAATTGAGACCCTTTGTTGGAAAAGTAGTCTAGGTAGTGGAGACGTTGTGTCTAAAATAACATTAACTAGGTTGTTGAGACCCTTTGTTGGAAAAAGAGACTAGGGAGTGGAGACCTTATGTCTAAATTAACAGCAACTAGGGAGTGGAGACCCTATGCTGGAAAATGAGACTAGGGGGTAGAGACCATTTATTTAAAATAACATCAACCACGGAGTGGAGACCCTAAGGTGGGAAAGGAGATTAGGGAGTAGAGACCCCATGTCTAAAATAACATGAACTAGGTAATGGAGATCCTATATTCGAAATGAAACTAGGTATTGGAGACCCCATGTCTAAAATAGCATCACCTAGGGAGTGGAGAACCCATGTATGTAAAGGAGACTTGGGAGAGGAGACCTTATGTTTAAAATAATATCAACAAGAGAGTAGAGACCCTATGTTGGAAAAGAAGACTAGGTAGTTGATAATTGGTAGAAGAGGTATTAAATAATGTGTAAATTATCTCATGTTTAGCTCTTGTTTGTGTGAATTTGGATGTTAATCACATTGATTCATGTTAATATAATATGTTTTTATGTGTAGGAATGAGTTGAGAGCAATCGGTGAGGAAACCGGGGAAGAAACGAGCTAAAACAAGAAGAATCGGACGAAGGAAGAAACCAGCCCACAGGCCAGCGCCCAGCGCTACCTGTGGCACTGGGAACAGAGAGGAACGAAGAAGCACTGCCTTCAGTCCCCTGAGGGGCGCTGGGCGCTGCTTAGGGGACTGATTTCGGGATTTTTTCCTACTTCGCCTAGAAGATCCCCAAGTAGACCCCAACCCTTCCCAACTCCTATATAAACACCCCTAAACCTATCTAAGGGGGGAAGAACGTGATTTTGGAGAAAAAGGAGGCTTAGGAATATCAACAACACCAACAAATTCTCAGTTCATTAATTCAATCTAGTATCTCTATTTAGTTTTTCATACTTAGTTATTTGATTTTGTTGAACATGAGTGGCTAATCACCCCTTGTTCTGGGGTTGTGATTAGCCATGAATATTGTGTTTCTAACTTGATGAATTCGTTTTAATAGTTAATGTGGATAAGATTATTTCTTCAATTCTATGCTAAATTGCTTAATTGTTTTGGCCATCAATTAAGTCCTATCAATTATCTATGCTATGTTTGAGAAAACTAAGTCTAGATTAGAATAAGAATTGAAGAAAGCATGTTCTTAACTTTGATTAAAAGAGCGGATTCGTGGTTAGGATAGGAATATACTTAATCACCATGCTTAATTGGATAGTCGTGTTCTTAATGCATTCTTGCTAGATTAATTCCATAGGAATATAGGCGTTAATCTTGTTAAGAATAGGCGAATAGTACTTCGGAAGAAGGCTATGAGTATCATTATCGATCAATTAGCAATCTTACATTAACTATATAAACAACAAGTCAATTTAAACGCAATAGGATTGGAAACATAATCGCAACCCTGGAATGTTTGTTTTTTTGATTACAAAACACATATTTGTTCTTTGCAATTATTAGATATAAATTAGCGATACAATTTAGAATAAACCAATTATTCAATTTGATTCTTGCTTGATTAAAATAACTATATTAGTTGTTATAAAGTAGTTAAACTTAAGTCCCTTGGGTACGAGAATCCGGACTCATTGTCCTATATTACTTGTCGATCACGTATACTTGCGTGTGCGTTAGGGAGTAACAAGTTTTTGGCGCCATTGCCGGGGACTTAAATATTTTGCTACTTTACAAATTACAGCTTCTATTTGTTATTTATTCAAGCTTTATTAATCGGCTGATGTTGTTTGCTTTGACACAGGCTTTTTCTGTTGAATGCGGAGAAGTAGAAGTGCAAACAACCTGCTTCCCTTTGATACAGAGATTGAACGTACCTTACACAGAGTAAGGAGGGAAGTAGACGTCAGTACCAGAACTAACCCAGAGCTGGACATAGTTGTGCAACCGCAGCCTATTGAGAGGGCAGGAAACGCAGAAAGGGCGGTGATCGAAGCTACAAGGCCTAATCTGGCCAATATGACTCAGGCAATTGTCAAGCCTGAGATCACAGGACATTTTGAGCTGAAGCAGTATATGGTGCAACTCATCCAGTCGACGGGCCAATATGTGGGGCTGTCTCACGAAGACCCACAGAGACACATTCAGAATTTCTTGGAGATAACAGACACGTACAACTACCCGAATGTGTCAAAGGATTACGCGAGATTGACGTTGTTTCCCTTTTCTCTGTTGGGGGAAGAAAAAGAGTGGCTACAAAAGGAGCCGGCAAATAGTATATACACATGGGATGACTTGGCAAGAAAGTTTCTGATAAAGTTCTTTCCCACCAAGAAAACCAAATCACTGAGAAGTCAAATTTTGGGCTTTGAACAGAGAGAGGGGGAAACCCTTAGACAGGCATGGGAGAGGTATAAAAAGTTACTTAGAGACTGTCCACACCATTGCCAAACAGATGAGGTACTCGGGCATACATTTGTTGATGGTTTAGATGAAGCCTCCAAGATGAACCTTGATTCAGCATGCGGTGGAAGTTGCATGGCTAAACCTTACAGCGAAATCCAACTTTTATTGAACAACTTTACAGCCAATGATCATAATTGGCAAGGTGATGGTGACTCACGCAGAGCCATAAAGCAGAAAGGAGCTGGTTTGATAGAATTGGATGACTTGGCAGCTATGAGAGCAGAAATGGCCAAATTAGCAAATCAGATGAACAGAATGAATTTGCAGCAGGTTCAACCTAGGCAGCAGGTTCAGCAAATGTCAATATGCTGCGAGATGTGTGGTGATAACCACACAATTGATATGTGTCCCACCAATCCAGAGTCTATATATTATGTGGGGCAACAAAGCCGGGGTCCCATGAATCAAATGCACAGTATGGGAATTCTTACAATCCAAATTGGAGGAATCATCCTAATTTTTCGTGGGGAGGTAATCAGCCGCAGCAGAATATGAGCATACCACAGGGAAATTATAACCAATCACGGAGGCAACCTCCTCAATCTGAGGATAACACAAATGAGTTACTGAAGCAGCTGGTGCAGGATAACAAGCAGTTTAGAACGGAGTATCAAACCCTCACTACTACAGTGAGAAATTTGGAGCGCCAGTTGGGGCAATTGGCCGGAGCGCAGAATACTCGACCTGCTGGGGCACTACCCAGCGACACTGAAGCTAACCCACGGGCAGCACTAAATGCAGTTTCGTTAAGGAATGGGAGGCAGTTAGAAGAGGTCGAAAAGAAAAAGAAAAAGCAAGTAACTTTCAATGAAAAAACAACTACCATGGAGATAACTTCAGAAGCAGCCAAGGGAGATGAAAATTCAGTCGACGAGGTAGTGGCTAAGCAACCCCCACAATTGGTTGCAAGGCCACCACCTCCCTTTCCCCAGAGATTGCAAAAGTTGAGAGACAATGAGGCTTATAAGAAATTCCTTGAGATCTTAAAACAGGTGCAAATAAACATTCCATTAGTGGATATTCTTCAAGAGGTGCCGAAATATGCAAAGTACATCAAGGATATTGTGGCCAACAAAAGAAGATTGACTGAGTTCGAGACAGTGGCACTTACTGAAGAGTGCAGTTCAAGAATTCAAGGAAAATTACCACAAAAGTTAAAGGATCCGGGCAGCTTCACCATCCAGATATCTATTGGAAAACATGCTATGGGAAGGGCACTATGCAACCTCAAGCAAACATAAACTTGATGCCATTATCAGTGTTCCGACAGTTGGGATTAGGCGATCCACGCCCAACCACAGTCATATTGCAGCTGGCAGACCGCTCTTTGGCTCACCCGGAGGGTGTTATTGAGGACGTTCTAGTCCAAGTGGGCTCATTTATATTTCCGGCGGATTTCATCATTTTAGACTACGAACCGGATCAGGACGTCCCATTTATTTTGGGGCGTCCCTTCTTAGCTACCGGCCGAGCCATCATAGATGTTTGCGAAGGAAAGATGACTATGCGGGTAGGGGACCAAGAAGAAGTGTTTAATGTGTATAAAGCACTACGACTGCCAACACATTACGAGGAGTTGTCTATGATTTCTGTGGTGGAAACGGTTCCCACATCTTTAGTACCATACTTGAGCCCATCTGACCCAGTTGAATGCCTATTGATTGGGGAAGTGGAAGATGTTGAAGATGACATAATACGAGACATTGAGCAGTTAATGGATCTATCTTGCAACTACATTCAAGGGTTCAGAAAATTTGAAGAATTGGAGAGGCCTGTTACTCTGACCCCTCCCAGGCCATCTATTGAGGAAGCACCCAAGCTTGAACTCAAGCCACTCCCAGCACATTTGCGCTATGCCTATTTGGGCCAATCTGAAACATTACCAGTGATCATATCATCCAGCCTGACTAGCACACAAGAGGACAAATTACTACGGGTCCTTCGAGAATACAAGAAGGCAATTGGGTGGACCATCGCAGATATAAAAGGAATCAGTCCATCATTCTGCATGCACAACATATTTTTAGAAGAAGGACATCGCCCAAGTGTAGAGCAGCAGCGGAGATTGAATCCGATAATGAAAGAAGTGGTGAAGAAGGAAGTCATAAAATTGCTTGATGCGGGTATTATTTTCCCGATTTCTGACAGCAATTGGGTCAGCCCAGTGCAGTGCGTACCCAAGAAAGGGGGAATGACCGTTGTAGAGAATGAAAAGAACGAATTGATCCCCACTCGAACCATTACAGGATGGAGGGTATGTATTGACTATCGGAAACTCAACAAGGCAACCCGAAAAGATCACTTTCCACTTCCCTTCATTGATCAGATGCTCGACAGATTAGCAGGGCACGAATATTATTGCTTTTTGGATGGCTACTCAGGGTATAATCAAATTATCATATGCCCCGAAGATCAAGAGAAGACCACTTTCACTTGTCCTTATGGCACCTTCGCCTTCAAGCGAATGCCATTTGGCCTATGCAATGCACCTGCGACATTCCAAATATGCATGATGGCCATTTTCACCGATATGGTGGAAAAATTTGTAGAGGTGTTTATGGATGATTTCTCTGTTTTCGGGTCCTCATATGATGATTGCTTGAGGAATTTGAGTAAAGTGCTAGCCTGGTGCGAAGAAACTAATTTGGTACTCAATTGGGAAAAGTGCCACTTCATGGTGAAAGAGGGAATTCTCTTGGGCCATAAAATTTCCAGAACAGGAATTGAATTAGACAAAGCAAAAGTCGAGGCCGTTGAAAAATTACCGCCTCCAATTTCAGTCAAGGGTGTCCGGAGCTTTTTAGGACATGCAGGTTTTTATAGACGCTTCATTAAGGATTTTTCTAAAATTTCTACTCCTTGTTGCAGGTTGCTCGAAAAAGATGTACCATTCAAATTCGATGATTCCTGCCTCAAGGCATTTGAAGCACTTAAGGAGAAGCTGATAACTGCACCTATTATTGCAGCACCGGATTGGTCAAGGCCTTTTGAGCTCATGTGCGACGCTAGTGATTTGGCCATTGGAGTAGTGCTAGGACAGCGAAAAGACAAGGTGTTCCATTCTATTTACTACGCAAGCAAAACTCTAGATCCGGCACAACAAAACTACACTACCACTGAAAAGGAGTTGCTAGCAGTAGTTTGGGCATTCGAGAAGTTCAGAGCTTATTTGGTGGGAACAAAAGTTATAGTCCACACCGACCATGCGGCAATCATGTATCTATTTACTAAGAAAGAATCTAAAGCTCGATTAATGCGCTGGGTACTATTGTTGCAGGAATTTGATGTAGAAATCAGAGATCGGAGGGGACTGAAAATCAAGTGGCAGACCATCTCTCTCGGTTAGAAAATCATGCACACATGGAAGAAGATGGACAAATAAAGGAATTCTTTCCCGACGAACACCTTTTTGCAATTAGTCATGATTCTCCTCCGTGGTATGCAGATTTTGTCAATTACTTGGTAAGCGGAGTATTCCCACCAGATTTCAAAAGCGAAGCTCGAAAAAGGTTCCTGCATAATGTCAAGTTCTATTACTGGGATGAACCGTACTTGTTCAAACAATGTGCCGATCAATTGATGAGAAGATGTATTCCAGATGAAGAGGTTGATTCTGTTTTGCATGATTGCCACGCCTCACCATATGGAGGCCATCACGGAGGTGACCGTACAACAGCCAAAGTGCTACAATCCGGGCTATTCTGGCCGACTTTGTTCAAAGATGCACATGCCTTTGTCAAAAGATGTGACCAATGTCAAAGAATGGGTACAATCACAAAAAAGCAAGAGATGCCCCTTAACAACATTCTTGAAGTTGAACTCTTTGATGTGTGGGGGATAGGGCCCGTTTCCACCTTCTAGAGGAAATAAATACATTTTGCTTGCCGTTGACTATGTATCCAAATGGGTAGAGGCAATGGCTTTGCCTACAAATGATGCCATGGTGGTCGCCGCCTTTGTCAAGAAAAACATATTTTCCAGATTCGGGACTCCACGAGCATTGATCAGTGATGAAGGCACACACTTTTGCAACCGGCTGCTAACCTTTTGGCAAAATATGGGGTACGTCACAAAGTTGCTACAGCTTACCATCCCCAAACAAGCGGTCAAGCCGAAGTGTCAAACAGAGAAATAAAGCAAATTTTGGAAAAGACAGTGAGCGTAAATAGAAAGGATTGTGCATCAAAGTTAGATGACGCTCTATGGGCATACCAGACAGCGTTCAAAACTCCAATCGGAACATCGCCTTACAAACTAGTTTACGGAAAAGCTTGCCACCTACCAGTGGAGTTGGAACATAAGGCGTATTGGGCAATAAAGAAATTGAATATGGATTTTGAAGCTGCGGGCGAAAAGAGATTGATGCAATTAAATGAATTAGACGAGTTTCGGCTACATTCATATGAGAACGCCAAACTCTACAAAGAAAAGACGAAGAGGTGGCATGACAAGCATATAAAACCACGCCACTTTGAACCGGGCCAGCAAGTGCTTTTATTCAATTCAAGATTACGACTGTTTCCCGGTAAGCTAAAGTCGAGATGGTCAGGTCCTTTTGAAGTGGTACGAGTGACGCCGTATGGAGCAATTGAATTACGAGCTTTGAACAGTGAAAGAAAATTTTTAGTTAACGGACAAAGGGTTAAGCATTATTTGGGAGGATTGGTCAACCGGGACAAAACAAAGATTATGCTTACCAATGAATAAGGCGAAGAAGTTGAGTCGTGCCGCGACGTTAAATTAGGCGCTAGTTGGGAGGCAACCCAATGATTTAGTTTGTTCGTAGTTAACTTCTTGTTTTTCGATTTTTTTTAGCTTAGCTAGAAGAGTGTAATTGATGTATTAAAATAGTATAGGTCATATTGTAATAAGTGACAAAAAAAAAAAAGAGGACGAATTCACTGTTTCCAGCGCCCAGGCCAGCGCCCAGCGCTGCCTGTGGCGCTGAAACCAGAAAGTTTCAAGACCCAACGCTGGGGTGGGCGCCTAGCGCCAGGCTGGGGGGTGTCCAGGTAAGTTATTTCTTTTCTTTTAAATTTTGACCCAAACCCATTAACCCGACCCACTACCCGTTTCCCACCTAACTAAAACACCCTTCTAATTATACCAACCCACCCGTTTTCTCACTTCTCACTCCACACACACACGCTTAACACAAAAACAAAAATCTTTTGCTTCTTCACCGCTATTCTTCTTCTTCTTCTACATTGCTCCTCAAATCTCCCACAACAAGGTATGATTCTTTTATCTTTCTTCTTCTCTCTTACATGTTATTTATAATTTTTATTGAGTGAGAATTACATGTGCCCTCTCCCCACAGCCCCTTCAATTCTTCTTCTTCTTCTTCATGTTTTCTTTACGAATTCATGTGTAGTTACGTTTAAGCTGAAATTTGTGGTTGGTATTTACTGTATCGGAGTAGTAAACTAATAGTCCCTCTACTTCGTCAAAATTCGGGAAGGTGGCTACACTCCACCATTGTTGAGGATGAAGAATAATTTTTGTGCACACCACGTGTTTGCTTAAATGCTTGAATGACATTTTCTTAAGTCCGATGAAGTCTGAGTATTCGGACTTACTTGTATATGCATTTCGAAGTAAGTGTGGGGTCGTTTGGGGTGATGTATCAGTACTGCCGGGGCAGGTTTTGATTTTAATTATATTATGCATCCTATATATTCATAATGTATGTATGTTGTCTAATTAGTATTCCTTAGCCTTTGTATGTCGATTAGTCGCTTTCACCTCTAAAATTTCGAACTTTATTCATTTTTCATCCTTGACACTCACTTACATTACCATATTCATTAAAATTCACACACGGGGAAGTCTTGAGTACCCGTTGCTCATCCTGCACCCACTTGTTTTATACGTAAAAATTTAAGTGTGGGGTCCTTTCATGACATTGTGATACTTTTCCTCATTTTTCTATCTGTCGTATTGCAGGCAGCTATGGCACGTGACGGAAACAAAGGAAAAG
The DNA here is from genome assembly GCA_002018475.1 of Nicotiana obtusifolia. Classification (NCBI taxonomy): domain Eukaryota; kingdom Viridiplantae; phylum Streptophyta; class Magnoliopsida; order Solanales; family Solanaceae; genus Nicotiana; species Nicotiana obtusifolia. Next base: position 80,801 of record MCJB01009865.1, on the reverse strand, counting down.
CACTTGGCAAGGCATCAACTACTTCCCAAGCTCCAAAGAAACGAAAACAGGGCGAAGGATCTTCTCGCCAAGCCAAAGGAAAACAAGTTGATGAGGGTTCCCAGCAAATCTCTACCAGGCCCCGACCCCGACTTGACTTGGTTGATGATGATGCAGCTGTCTAGTACCGGAATTTTGTGCCAATGGGGCGTTATGTCTCGGAGATGGGCATAAACACTACTCTATTGGACAGGCGATTTCCAGATATCCTTGCTCGACTCCGCCTATCGCAAACGGAGAGGTTTCTTGAATGCCCAGGACCGGCGAACCTAAGTGCAGTTCGAGAATTATATGCTAACTGGGACTTCCATTGATCCAGGTCTTATGTCCGAGGTACAAAGGTACCATTAGGAAGGGAAGATTTATGCCTGTACTTGGGAGTTGCTAATGCTGACCCTCAGCGATTGCACCAGTTGATCAGAAGCCCTCCCTATCAGCTCATCCGGCATACACTGTGTGGCGTTGATTCTCACGCAAAATGGAACAGAAAGCAAGGAAATATCCATCTCTCCATGGTCCGGGCTGATTTCAACCATGCTGCCAAAGTCTGGCAGAACTTCGTGCAGGCTAGGCTGATGCCTGCCGAACACAGCAGTGATTGTACCCGGGCAAGAGTTTGCCTAATCTTCTCCCTTATGACTGGGCGCCCGATTAATATCGCAGACATTATGCTCACGGAGATGGCCCGTACACGATTCGGGCGCCAGATACGACGGCTCTACTATGGCAATCTCTTAACCCAATACATGAGGTTTCTAGGAGTCCCCGAGTATCTGGGGCATGATGAGGTCGTGGAGGCTCCACCAGGTCTTATGGACATTACATCCGTTATGGATCCTGCATCCAAACTAACCCCAGCAGCTCGGTTTGAGCGGGATGAGAGTATTACCAGATTCATGTTCAATGCTATGAACCTGGTAATGACCCGAGTAGGCATTTCTGATGACGAACGCATGCGTATGCGTGATGATCTTATTGGCACAGCAAAGGAGCTGCTAGGCATTGCACCTGGCAGTCCAGTTCATTCCGAGGAAGATGCCAACACTGTCCAGGGCTCGGATCATGAGGGAGAAGACGAGGATGACGCCACCAGACCTATGGCATTGGTACCCTTTGGCATGGATTCCGACGAGACTGGCACAGATTGAGGGGAGCCTTTATTTTTACCCTACTTTACTCTTCATTTTATTTTGCATCGGGGACTATGCATGTTATAAGTGTGGGGTGGGGGAAAAATATTTGTCGTGTCATGCCGTGAATTCTTAATGAATAGTGTCTGTTCTGTAACTTTTGAGGTGATGTTTATGATTTTTCTTTTCTTGAGTTGAATGTGTTCTTAGTTGTGATTGTTGTTAAGTAAGTTATTGTGAAGTTAGAATGATTAATAGCTTTGGTGATTCATAGTAGTTATTTTTTTGTTCATATTTAGTAGTATTATAAACTTAGAAAAAAAAATATATATATATAGGTAGAAAAACCGAAATTATATATGTAATAGATATATAGTCTAGTTTTTTCCCGATGACGGATTGTGTTTCTTGAGGGATAAAAATTGGATTTAATTTTCCTTGGTTTTTCTTAGGGCACCGGTTCTTTTCCACGGATGTAATACGAACCGGGCAACTTTAATTTTTCTTTTAGGATTAGTATTAGGAAAAACTGAGTAAGAATGCAATACTTCTTGACACCGTTTATGCTAGTGTAATAAGTTATGACACATGATCTAAATTCTCATAAGTTAAGTGTTGAAATAAGTGAAAAGAAGACAGCCCAATTTGTGACGCCTCCTCTCAATAGTTGACTTGCTTCACATCGAGTGTATTTATGCTTAATTATTTCAATTGTATATGCTGCTCAACTCGACATGTGAACAAAACCGTTGTAAGTGAGTCATGTGCATTGTGCGAGTGAGATTTTGATCCTCTATGTTATCTCATATAGTCTAGAACTTGCCCCGTGTGTTAATTAAAGTGAAATTATAAGTTGGGATAATCTAAGAAATGATATAAGCACTTCTTTGTTTGATTTTGGATGTGCTTGTCGCATCACATATAAATTTGTCCATTGTTAGCCCTTTTGTGCCTATGAGACTCTTTCTTTTTGTGCCTACATTACAAGCCATTCCCTTTAATTTTGTTCTTGAAGTGAGCCTTATTTGAACCTTTACCTCCGAAAGCACTTAGTCGCTAGAAGAAGTAAGGGCTGTTAGAAGGATTGTCTTGTTGATAAATGGAACTATGAAAGGACTCAGTGGTTAGTTGGAGTTAAATTGAAAAAATCACTAGCGGATGAATAATGTGTATGGAGGATAATTAAAAAAAAAAAATTTGATATTGGAAAAGATATGAAAATATTCACCTCCTATTGTAGTATGCTAAGTGATTGAAAAGAAAAGGGCTATGTGTGTGAGGCAAGTTTAGTGATTGAAAGAAAAAAAAAAGAAGTGTTTAAGTGTTGAGTATAGTGTATTAAGTGCTTAGGAGGACTAACCACTATTACCAGATATATCCTACCCGTCCCCTAGCCTACATTACAACCCGACAACGTCCTACTTGATCTTAGATTTGACTAACTCAATTAGTGGAAGTCTACACTACGGGCAAGCTTATGGTACTCGATGGGGTGCATATGAGTTCTTTGTGAGAGTGAGAGTTTGTTGTGCAAATTGTGTGTGATTCCATTTATATATATATATTCACTCTTCATATATTGGTGAGGGCACATGATTTCATGAACAATTGGTAATGTATGAATTATTTTGTTGGGTAAGTATATGCATTGAAGTAGCTTAATGTGGCAAGTCGACTTTTGAGGTTGGGTGATGACAATTGGGGTGTTGAATGTGATTGAATTAATGGGCTTAATTGAACTTTATGGGAATGATGGATAATTTATGTGTTCATACTTGTTCAACTAGTATTGATTGTGTTCAAGAGTATGAATTGTTTTAATGTTGAATGTTTCGTGCTAATCGTAAGAGTTGGTAGTTGGGAAAGGTTGGTTAAAAATCCCATTGCTCGAGGGCAAGCAAGAGTCTAAGTGTGGGGTGTTGATAATTGGTAGAAAGGTATTAAATAATGTATAAATTATCCTATGTTTAGCTCTTGTTTGTGTGAATTTGGATGTTAATCACATTGATTCATGTTAATATAATATGTTTTTATGCGTAGGAATGAGTTGAGAGCAATCGGGGACGAAACCGGGGAAGAAACGAGCCAAAACAAGAAGAATCAGACAAAGGAAGAAACCAGCCCACAGGTCAGCGCCCAGCGCTTCCTGTGGCGCTGGAACCAGTGACTTTTGGAGCGTTACTGCCTTCAGTCCCCTGGGGGGCGCTGGGCGCTGCTCAGGGGACTGATTTCGGGATTTTTTCCTACTTTGCCTAGAAGACCCCCAAGTCGACCCCAACCCTTCCCAACTCCTATATAAACACCCCTAAACCTATCTAAGAGGGGGAGGAACGTGATTTTGGAGCAAAAGGAGGCCTAGGAACATCAACAACACAACAATTTCTCAGTTCATCAATTCAATCTAGTATCTTTATTTTAGTTTTTCATACTTAGTTATTTGGTTTTGTTGAACATGAGTGGCTAATCACCCCTTGTTCTGGGGTTGTGATTAGCCATGACTATTGTGTTTCTAACTTGATGATTTCGTTTTAATAGTTAATGTGGATAAGATTGTTTCTTCAATTCTATACTAATTTGCTTAATTGTTTTGGCCACCAATTAAGTTCTATTAATTATCTATGCTATGTTTGAGAAAACTAAGTCTAGATTAGAATAAGGATTGAAGAAAGAATGTTCTTAACTTTGTTAAAAAGAGCGGATTCGTGGTTAGGATAGGAATATACTTAATCACCATGCTTAATTATATAATCGTGTTCTTCATGCATTCTTGCTAGATTAATTCCATAGGAATATAGGCATTAATCTTGTTAGGAATAGACGAATAGTACTTCGGAAGACTATGAGTATCATTATCGATCAATTAGCAATCTTACATTAACTACATAAACGATAAGTCAATTAGAACGAATTAGGATTGGAAACAAAATCACAACCTGGAATCTTTGTTTTATTGGTTACAAAATACATTTTTGTTCCTTGCAATTCCTAGATTTAAATTAGAATTACAATTTAGAATAAACTATATACTAAACTTGATCTTTGCTTGATTAAATAACGATATTAGTTGTTATAAAGTAGTTAACTTAAGTCCCTTGGGTACGATAATCCGGACTCATTGTCCTATATTACTTGTCGATCACATATACTTGCGTGTGTGTAAGGGAGCAACATCCATCATACAATTTTTAATTTGTTTTCGAATAATAACAATGAGAGATGGAACATAAGTTCATTATCCAGATGTCACGCATGCAAGTTGCATTAACTGGTGGGACTTATGTCGTTGCGGTTGACCCTTGGATTAACATGTGTTTGACAGGGAGAACTGTGACCTACAACTTTCTTCCTTATTACTGCTCTTTAGCTTGGAAGGTTTTACCAGATCTTTAATTTATATGCAAGTATTTTGGACCTATACAAGTAGAGTTTCAAGGACTTTCAATTTTGGAATACATCCTATATGTGGTGCTAGAGAATTTTAGTTGACAAAAATCGAAATGGACCAGATCAAAAGGTATGTTTAACCTAAAAATTATACTTAATGGATTAAGTAATTAAATTTGTATTTGTCGGCCACAACAATCGGTTCAATCCAAAAAAACATATTTTTTATCAATACAATGTAATAGAGAAATTGAAAATAGATTCAATGACAAATAATATAATCAAAATAAAGCAGAGAACAATGCGTAGAATTGTAGAATGGAAATTAGATTATAAAATGGTGGTGAAGTGTGCCTCTTATATTAATTCTCAGATAATCACTTTCCTTGAATCGTGGGTCCATTTTGAGTACTTAATCATTTTCCTCGGATCAATGGTCCATTATGACTATTTACTCAGTCCATCTGTTATTTTTTTGAAAAACTTGTAACTGTCGAGTCAATGCTGAATTTCCATAAGTACTAAGTTAATTCCATAACTGCTGGTATATTGGTTATCTAGTTCAGGAATAGCTGCCTCCAAATATTCTTATACGGTGATAATTTATTCGAACAATCTTTTCGGATTTGATCACTGTCCTGGACTCATGACGGTTACCTCCATAATGACACCACTGAATCCCGTTCAGACGACTTGGGTTGTACTTCCTTGGCTGGCCTTCCAATTTGATATGGAGTTGATTAGGCTATACTTGCCACGTATTAATCATCGAGTTGACCACATATTAAGTCAATTTTTCACCAATACAAGGTAAATCTAAATTGCTAATAAATCATTCCAAATTGTAATAAGATAAGTAATGTATAGATGATTGTGTCACGCTCTAACCTTGGGGAGCGGGACCGACACTCAACTAAGGTAATCCAGTCAAGCAAGCCTACATAGTTCCTAAAAATAATATGTAGTAAACCACCAAGAACATAGAACTACACAATACTAATTTCCATTACTTAAGGAATTTCACTTGATAGTTTACAAAAATAATACAAGTCCATAGTTTTAAGTAGAATCAAAATGACAAAACTATATTTCAAATTCCTCCATACATACATGACCCACAAATTTCTCTACGGAGCCTTTAAGTTGTCATTAGTAAAGTAAAGAAGTGCTGATGACAAGGTCCCACGGGGCGCAGAGGCACATGCGCGCTTTTCACTTGACACTATCGAGACCACGGGGCCGACTGTGGCGCTAGGCTTTGGGAGGCTTGCCAGGACGCCACGGGGCGCGTCCAAGGGGTCATGGGGCAAGGCTGGAAAGCAGCCCATGACATTCTCCCCCACTTGAGTTGGCGCCGTCCCCGGAGCCTTATCTGCATGATGATGATGATGATTGGTCAGGCTTCTGTTGGCTGGAAGGTCTGTTCCCCTCTATTTTGTGGGGTGATGATGACGGTCTGAATGACGCTCCATGTATTTCCGAAATGATTTGAGGCGGCTGACATGGAACACTGGATGGATTTTCCACCAGGATGGAATGTTGACCTGGTATGTGGCTTTCCCAAGGCGTCTTTCAATGGACATGGGTCCAATGTATTGCTGCAATAGGCGAGGGTCCAGAGTCTTCCCTGCAAATAAGTACCGCTTTGGGACTCTTATCATCACTTTGTCTCCTGCTTGATATTGGGCAAAGCAAAGGTTCTGTTCTGCATGCCTCGTTGCCCTGTCTTCGGCTTTGACTAGATGCTCCGCACTATCTGCATGGTCTTCTCCCATTCCTTCGAGAAACTAGCAACTTGAGGCGATGTTGACATGTTTGGCGCATTCACCATTTGTGGGAGTAGCAGTTGCTGTCCGGTAACAATTTCAAAAGCGCTTTTGTTTGTAATGTGCGCACTTTTGTGAATTGAAACACAATTGAGCACCATCTAAAAGCTTCACCCAATGTTTCTGCGACCCGGTTGTAAAGTGGCGGAGATATTCCTCCAGCATGGCATTGAACCGTGCTGTTGGCCATCTGCCTGATGATGAATGTTGGAGTTGTGGCTCACTGTGGACCGAAGGCACCCAAAAAGTTGGGTCCAAAATTTGCTAGTGAAGCGTGAGTCGCAATCACTGATGATGTGTTTGGGCATACCCCAATATTTGACAATATGAGCAAAGAAGAGTCGAGCTGTATCCTCTGCCGATATGTTTTTTGGGGCTGCTATGAATGTGGGATACTTGGAAAACCGGTCTACCGAAACCAGGATGGTTGCAAGATCTCCGACCTTGGGTAATCCTGTGATGAAATTGAGGGAAATGCTTTCCCATGGTCTCTGCAGAGCAGGTAGCAACTTTAGGAGTCCCGCTTGTGCTGGGCAATCCGACCTGTCCTTATGGCATGGTTGGCAAGTTTTCACGCAATGGGGGGCGCCATCATTTGCTTGACGCCGATGATGTGATTTCTGATTTTTGATAAGGAGGGTATTCGGACCCTTGGGTTCATGTCTCTTGACTCCCTTCATCGATTGCATGGCCGAGAGGTTTTCAGTGGCCATCTTTATGGGTTTGCATGGAATGATGCAGGGTTTGGCCCTGTTGTCTCCCATCATCAGGAGCATGTCGGCATATGGTACCGGTATGGTATTGGTTTGCCTCAGGAATTCCAATTCCACTATCAGCTCGAAGTCATCGATGATAGCTATGCGTAGGTCGAATCTTCCCTCGTATGGACCAAGCTTCATTGGTACTGCTTTGGCTTTTTCACTCACTGGCTGGGGTCGTGAGTTGATAGCCTTGACACGGCCCCTGCACTTCTGCACTGCTAGACCGAGGCGCTCTACCTAAGTTAAGGCCAAGTAGTTGCGGGTAGCACCCGTGTCTATCATTGCTCGAATGGGCCTGCCATTCACTTTCATATCAACGAACATAAGGGTCCTCTCTTCTGTGGCAGGAGGCCTCTCATTCGCCTTCTCTTTCCCTTTCTTGTCGATCGAGCAGATGTTCTTCTTACGGTTACCAGTGCTGGTTCCCACTAAGGTATCTGGGGTGGAGCCAACAAGTGCGTTGAAGGCACCTACTTGCTCTGCGTCGTCAGAGTCAGTGTCTGACTCGTCTTCGACAGTGTGATGAGCATTGATCTTAGCATGTCGGCACTCATTGTTCCAATGTTCCCCACCGCAATGACGGCATTATGAAGGGGACTTTCTCCCTTGATTGTTGTTGACTGATGCAGCGGTGTTGCTGCTGGATGAGGGAGTCTTAGATTTGGATGCACTTCGATCTCCCCCATTTCTGCTAGGGCCACCATTGCTTGGTTGGCTCCCGTTGTATCCCCCCACGGACAGGCAGCTGGGACCTGTCCCTCAGAGTTTCCAAATGACAATCCCCAAGGCTTTCTGCAGCTTGGATCGCCTTGGGCAGGGTATCTACCCTCTGTCATTGCAGCTCTGCACGGGCATGAGGTTTCAAACCTTCTATGAATGCGAAGAGTTTGTCTTTGTCCCCCATGTCTCGTATGTTTAGCATGAGCGCGGAGAATTCCCGTACGTAATCCCACACTGATCTGGTTTGGCAGAGTTCCCGCAGTTTTCTCCGTGCATTGTATTCCACATTCTCGAGGAAGAACTGCAGGCGTATGGCTGCCTTTAGTTTCGCCCATGTCTGGAGGTTGTCTTCACCGGCCCTGATGGCTTCATATTTCACTCACCACCAAAGTTTAGCATCGCCCTGAAGATACATGACAGCAGTTGCTACCTGTTTTGCTTCTTCCAGTGGACCGACGGTATCGAAATATTGTTCGATGTCGAATATGAAATTTTCCACTTTTTTAGCATCCCGGGCTCCATTGTATGGCTTTGGTTCCGAAATTTTCAGCTTTTGTGGCACAGGGGAAATGTTCATGGCACCCCCGATATGGTTGTCCCCTCCTCTGAGCAGGCTTTGAAGGGTAGCATTGACAACATTGAGCTGGCCTGTCAAGTTGTCTATGGTTTGCTGCATGGCAGTGATTCTGTCTGCCTCTTGTTCACGTTGGGCCAAATCCTGAGCACGCTCCTGTTGGAGGTCCTCGAATTTTCCATGAATGCTAGCTTCCTCGACGGCTGCTGTTTGACGGTCATCCTCAGAGTCCCGACTGATGTTTGCAATGTCATTTTCGGCCTGCCGCATTCTGCGGTCCAGGTCGTCCAACCTTTGCACTAGGCTGGTTCTTAAATCAGGCACCGTATCTACGATGGGCCATAGTACGTCAACCTTCTGTTCGAGGACAGTGATCCGATCCCCTTGAGTCACCATGGTCAGAAATGGTGTAATGGCAACATGTTCCCTCGTCCGATGTCGAGCCTAGGCTCTGATACCAACTGTTGCGCGGCACCTTCTTGAGGTTCTTTGGAAGGGAGACGTAAGGCTAAGCAATCGATGTCAGTACGATTGCCGTCCGCCAACTGAGGTCCCCTCCGCATGCTAGACTAGATTGTCAGTGCCGTGCGGGAAAACCAATATCGTAAGCAACGAGAGAATTTAGAGCAGTAATTGATGATGAATGTTGATTGTATTGATGATGATGAGGCTATTACAAAGCTAATGCGGTGTCGAGGGAGAGAGACACCAGTACAGAGAAATGATTGCTTGCTTGAATGTTTGAATGCTTGATCCCCCCTAATAATGCTTAAAAAAAATAAACTTAAGTTACAAGATTTGACCTATGAAAGCTGTAAGTGCATACTGAATGTAAAAATGAAGTAAAACTACTCTATATTTACAATGAAAAGGACTTAGATTTCTACAAGGTAGAAACAAGTCCAATGGCAGCAACTTGGTCTTGAGCATCAAGGTCTGCGCGCGCGTTGCTGTCGGCGGGCGCGACACTATTTGTGTCTGCCTGCGGCTGGGCGCTGGCGCTTGGATCATGAGGGATGCGCGCAGCATTTTCTATGCATGCGGCATTGTCTGTGCGCGCGGCATTGTCTATGCGCGCGGCGCTGTTGGCACTCGCAAGCCGCTGGGCGCTGGCAATGAGTTTTGGTGGGGCGACAGAGGCACATGCGCGCTTGTCACTTGGCGCTGCCGAGACCATGGGGCCAACCGTGGTGCTAGGCTTTGGGAGGCTTTTCAGGACGCCACGGGGCGCGTCCAAGGGGTCATGGGGCGAGGCTGGAAAGCAGCCCATGACAGTACATATGAAATACTACTAGTATGTAATGCTAATTACCCTCACATAAAATGGAATTTTAACATAAGGAGAGAACACATAGAACTAGGGATAAAAAATCAATAGAAATAAATATGACATGTTAAAGCATAAGAAAAAACTGTAACATGAGTAAAACCTTCAAATAAGTTGGGAGATCATTAGTTACCGATATAGGAACATATAACCATCATGGTGCACGTCAATAATGTTCGATCTCGGCCCGATCGGCTAAGCCGTCTCACCATAATGCTGTGTGGTTCGGCGTGACTTTGCTGGCAATACATTCATCACGATTAAGGGGCATAATCTCATCATTATGCAAAGGGACTCATTTCCAATAATCTTCCAACACCATCACGGGTAGTTTCGAGTATGTAACGATCCGCTCGGTCGTTTTGGGCATTGGTATTCCTTTTGGTGGTTTGAAGTCTTGAGTAGCTTCATATGATGTATTAAGACGTACGAGCATTGTTAATTTTGATTTTTTGGAAGTTTGAGATTGATTCGGATAAGCAATTCTCAATTTAAAAGGTTTAAGTTGGAAGAGTTGATCAAGGTTTAACTTGTGAGTAAACGATCTCAGATTTAGGAGTATGTCCAGATATGGATTTGAAGGTTCCTAGGTTGATTTGGCTCTATTTGGAAAAAGTTAAAAATTTGAAGGTTTAGAAATTTCATAAGTTTGACTGTGAGTTGACTTTGTGGATATTGGATTCAGATTGTTATTTTAGAACTTGGAAGGGGCCCGTTTTGTCATATGAAACTTTTGTGCAAAGGTTTGATTTCATTCCGAGTTGATTTCGTAGGATTCGCACTCGTTCAGCGAAGTTTGACGGTTTGAAAGTTAAGAGAAAGATCTTGATCTTTGATTTTTGGTTTTGATATTATTTATGATGTTTCTAACTGTTGGATAAGTTTGGATAATGTATTTGGACTTATTGTCATATTTGGACGGGGTGCTGGGGGCCTCGGGTGTGATTTGAGATGGTTTTGGACCATTTTGAAGGTGTTGGGCAGCGCTGGTTTTCTAATGCATCTGATGTGTTTTGTGGTCGGGGTGGATCTACGTGATCGCGTAGAAGATTTGTTGGGCAGCTGGCAATGCATCGCATTCGCGATGAAGTCCCGCGTTCGCATAAGGTGGTGGAGTTGGCGATCGCATTCGCATTTGCACTCATCAGTTCGCGATCACAAAGTATTGCTAGAGGCAATTGGCTCGTTAGCTTCTGCGTTCAGGGGAAGAGCTCATATTCGAATGAGTTATCGGAATTGGTGAGTTTTTTCAGGTTTCGATGTGTTATCCTGGGTTGACTTTGAGTATTTGATTAAAGATTCGACCTTTATCATTTGCATTTGATTTCTATAGCAATATTTGATGTTATTGAGTTGTTTTTTGCTAGATTCGAGTCGTTTGGAGGATGGTTCGTGCGGGAAGGTATCTTTAGAATATTTATTTGGATTGTTTGAGGTAAGTATCTTGTGTAACCTTGTGTGGGTGAATACCCCTTAGGATTTGGACTTAATTACTTGTTCATGTTATGTGAAAAGCAACGTGTACATGAGGTGACGAGCGTGTACGAGGGTGCTATGTGTGGCTTATGGCCGGATTAGACCGTAGGCTATTAATATGCCTTTATTTGATTAATTTAATTTATATGAAACATGCTTAAACCACTTTAAGACTACATGATCATGATTGCTACATTTGACTTAGTCATAGTCATGCTTTATTTATTGAACACTCCTCCACACTTTATGTTATTGTCATATCCTTGTGCACTTTATTGTTAAGCTATGAACTTATATCTGGATAAATCTTTAGTATTATTGTTTGATAATATTGTGATACATGTGGACATGTTATGCGGGTTGATTGTTGTTATTTGGAGTATAAGGGTGTGATATGTGCATGCGGCGACATAATGGATGCATTTCATTGTTATGTGCAAGCGGCGGAATAAGGGTGGCGATGTGTGCATGTTGCGACTAGTATTAGTATTAGTTTTGAAATTAATTAATTAATTAAGTATTAGTTTTGAAATTAATCACCTAGTATTAGTACTATGTAATTACAAATATCTTTCTATTTTAGTACTATTAAAATAATTCTTTTAATGTGCCATAGAGGTCTTTATGATTAATTTAACAAAATACTTCTTAGAATTTTGATTAATTAAGATTATCATGTTAATAATTCAAATTAGTGTTGTAAATTAGAAAATAAAGTATTTTATAAATAATTAATCATAATAATTAATAGTATATTTGATATTTATAACTTTACTGCATTTTATTGAAAATCAATTAAGTTTAATTAAATTACTTTTAAGAGGGTTAAAGACTAAATGGCTACAATTGTAATTGCACAATTAAACACAAATTGGCTATTCTTTAAATCAAAACCAGGCCAATACCCAAGCCCAATCCGGAAATACCCAATCCAAATAATCCCTCCCTTTCCACTTTGGCAATCCATGCAATCACGTTTGAGCCAATCACAGCATGCCATATCGCCTTTCCCATCCCCTCACAAAGGAAACACACTGGCCGTTGATTGATATCATCAATGGACCAGGATTAATTCCATTTTTTCCATTTATTTTGAAAGCCCATCTTGTTTTATCTCCGCTGTTGGATCACAAGAATCCAACGACCATTCAATTTTCTCCATAAAATCATTTAAATGCCTAACTCTCAAAATAATAGGAGCCGTTGATCAAATGATCCGACATCTCCCGTTTCGTCTCTCATTCTTAACCCCGGAGACAACCCAATTCATCCCAAACCCTAACATCATTTCATCTAAGACTCAGCCACCCCATTTACCCTTTCGTTCACTTTTCTCTCAACCTCCCATGAACGTCAATCAACAGATTTTGCACAAATTCGTGCAAGGCCATTAGATTTCTCAGAAAATCATCTCTCCTGCTTCCTTATCTGTGAATCTCGCTGATATTTCCTTTTTTATTGATCAAATCTGAAATACCAAGATCTGAACCTTAGAACCATTTCATCTTCGTTCTTTCAAATCCAAACTTGCAGAATCATCTGTTTTGGCCCTGGTTGTGAGGCCTGTGATTCACTTTCCATTTTCACTTATTGGATTCAAAAACCCCAAATTTGAAACCCTAGACTCAAGGGTAAAACTTCAGGTCTCTAGATTTCTTTGTGCTTGGTCAAAATCGAAGCATGCATGAGCATATCTCGAAGCTCATTATGATTATTCGAAGTTCAGAGGTCAAATGCAATGACCTCTGGACATTAGAGCTTTGACCGATGGGTTTTGCTTTCAACGATCAGCCTTCCCTACTTAGGTAAATCTTCTCATGATCCCCCCCCCCCCC
>MCJB01009865.1:41150-67709 GCA_002018475.1 Nicotiana obtusifolia | reverse complement strand
AAATCAAAACCAGGCCAATACCCAAGCCCAATCCGGAAATACCCAATCCAAATAATCCCTCCCTTTCCACTTTGGCAATCCATGCAATCACGTTTGAGCCAATCACAGCATGCCATATCGCCTTTCCCATCCCCTCACAAAGGAAACACACTGGCCGTTGATTGATATCATCAATGGACCAGGATTAATTCCATTTTTTCCATTTATTTTGAAAGCCCATCTTGTTTTATCTCCGCTGTTGGATCACAAGAATCCAATGATTTCTTCAATTTTCACTCATTTGCTTGCATCATCTGAGCTTCGTCACTTTCCACTATCATTTTGAATCCTTTGAAACCCTAAGGCATTGAATGCACTATAAATAGAGCCTTCAATGCTCTCACCTAACAGACCGAAAAAAAGAGAGAAAGAAAGCAACACTAAGATTTCATTTAAAAAGTTTTAGGTTCCTTATTGATTTCCAATTCTCTTTTCGTTTCTGAGTTCTTTCACTGCTCAATCTTGAAGCTTTGGGTCCTAAGCAATTAAATTGAACTCCTGTTTGGTCTGCTGCCATAGAGAAGGTCTGTACACCTCCACCTTTTCTCTTTTGATTGTCTTATTCGAATATGACGAACAATGATGTTGTCTTTTATTAGTTGTGTTCGTTTATGATGTTTGTCATTAGTGTATAGATGTTATTTTCAGTCCATGATGATGTGTTGTTAATTTCTGGTCATCTGTCATACTTTTGAGCATCTCTAATTAGTATTAATTGAGTTGTTATGTGACCTTAATGACTTCTATTCTGAATCTAGATTGTTTACATGATTAAGTTTTCTTAGTATGCCTCAATGACTCCTGGTGTTGACCTGGATTTTAGATTTTCTTTTAATGATTCTACTGTGATCTCTAGCCCTACCACATTATTTTCTGCATTTTGTTGTTCTGTAGTTGGGATTATTGTTTGATAATTCTAACTAGAACAAACCTAAAAGGTCATAGTTTAATCCCTCATCATTTAGCTGAAGCATGTGAAGTTTAAGTGTTCAAATAATCTTCTTCATTATATAAGTGTTTGCTAACCCTAATGACATCTCTAAGTCTCTCTATATGAAACAATCTCACCAAGGTGAACTCCTATGAACATCAGTAACCATTCTGCATATACCATGTTATGATCAAGTGATCTTTCATAAAATAGGTTATAGTCATGTTTGCTATAGTTAATTGATAACTGTTTTACAAGCTGAGTATAACTACATCACGTTTAGATGTTAATCTTAGTCTACGCAGCTGAGTTAAACCTGTTTGGTACAAGATCTTCCTTGTCTTTCACTCCCTCTTGACATTGTTGACCTGGTCTCATAGTGAATGAAACTCATCTTGCTTTTTGTAAAACCCTAACCTTATCTGAAACATCTATGTATAGTTGAATGAAAATGTTGCATGTACCTCTGTTTGTCTCCATGGTTTCATATTCCTGTACATTTTTTTGAAACTGCACTCAGTCCTCTCTTTCCCTGCTAATCTGAACTGAACCTGGTCTGTAAATCCTAAGAGAAACTTCTTATTGTTGTTGTTTGGACATAATAGTTTACCTATTTCAATATAAGGTTAGTATATGAGGATGTGGTTTTGCTATCAATTACAAAATGAAGTAAGATTGATAATCTGTGATCCTGTTAAGCACCTTTAGGAATTCCATTGTTTGAATCTATAAACCTGTAGTCATGCTAAGAGTTATGATTTTATTCTGGTATCTTTAATAACACCTGTAGAGGCTGCTAACTATGACTGTTTGTCTGAACCTTTTTTGATGCTTTAAAGAGTTCCAAGTAGTATTTGTAACCTATGGGTGTGCTAGTGGTAAGACTTGAGTTAACCAATTTGTGATTAGTCTGCTAGGACAGAGGCATCTGTATTTCTAGGTTGCTATATATCTGAACTGTATGCTCTTTATCTATCTTCAAGATGTGTTCTCAAGTGTTTGATTCTTTAGCAGTAACATTATAGTGTTCCTGCCTCTATGTGTGTTTGGAATCCGACCTTCAGACTTGTTTAATATGTGTTTCATTCATTTAGTATTGGAAATATAGTTATAAAAAGGAAACTGTTTCCATGTCCTTATGTTATTTTGCCAAGAAAGAAAGTATACTTCTGTGGTAGGATGTATCATGGTAATTGGTTTACATTGAAAGAGCCTCATTGGCACTTAAACCTGTGGGGAATAAATGAGTCGTTAGTGGTTAGGGGTATTTGGGAGTAGATTTTAGCTCTAGGTTGGGCTACTCTCCCCGGCACAAGCATTGCCTTAGGCCTTCAGACCCTAGGGAACTTTGAAGTGTCGGGGGATTCAAAGGGGGCATGAATCTTGAGTGGAACTCTCTCCTTAGCCCTTAATTCATTGACACTTGTTATTCTCTTTGGTTTTAGTATTTAATGACAACGAAAGATTTTCAATGTAAACTATTTACCATAAATAACCCCCACATTAGTATAAGTTCTCATAGTATTTGAGTATTGAGAGTTATTTTGCTCCAATCATTTATTTATGTGTTTTATGCATGATTGAATATACTGAATAAGTATCTAATGACCTTTTCTCTTTTTTACATGTCCATTTGTTTGGGCCTGTTGAGTTCTTAAGGAACTCAGGCCCAAGTCCAGCATTGCTCTGCTTTTTAGAAATTCGAAGTCAGCTGTTGCCGTTCCCTATTACTGCTGGGCCTGCCTCTTTGAGGCCCAAATACCAGAGTCCAATCCTCTCCTTTAAACTCCTTTATTATTTACTGTTTGATTGCCTTAGCCTTACTGCCTTATCGTATTTTGTTGCGTTCTTGTTGTTGTTTTGTCTCACATGTATACAACAATTATATATTGGATTGAATGCTTTACTTATATCTTAACTCATATAAAACTTTGGCAAGCCTTAAAGAACGTAACATTAAAAGAAGTAATTAGTTAGTAACTAATCCTCATTCACTAATCATAAGTTGTTTGTATCATTAAACTACTATGTTTTCGCTAACTTTTCTTAAAGATTTTGAAGCCCATAAAACAAAAGCTTAGTAAGAGACGGCAACTGCTCTTTTAAAAAAGAAAACCAGAACTGAATCGCAAGTTTAATCTTCAAAAGGGAAATCAAATCATTTCGAAAATAAGGTGTCGTCGCTCCAAATATAAAGATTTTCAAATAGTTTTCTTCAAGTCTAAAAGCCAAGGTATATCTTAGGCTTACTTTCATAGCACTTTCATCTCATTAGAATAATATGCACCTCCATGCTTTAGGAACAAAGTGTTTTAATTCAGTTTTCCTTTTTACATATTTTTTCTCAAATATAAACATCATATATACTCTTTTAAAAACTCTTTTCACGCATATATGCACTAACATTATTTTCCTCTATAAACTCATACCCTTTTAAACTACACCCTCCCTTCATAAGCATTATGTCCTAATATACGGTAAGCCTTACCCTTAGAGCAAATAATTAATTCTAAATCTAGTCTAAGTCCTATGGAGCTACCCTAGGTAGATTTTAAGGGGTGCCTTACACCTTCCCCTTAGAAAGAACAAGAACCTTTACCCATAATCTCCCGGTTAGCAGACTAATAAAGAATATGACCTAGTAATTAAATAGGTACCTTAGTATACCTTTAAATATTAGGTGGCGACTTTCTTTCATCAACAACAGAGAAACCACAGGTTGAATCCTGCTTTGACTAGTGCAAAATAGAATGCAACAACATGGCGACTCTGCTGGGGAATTCACACTTAGGTTCTGACCTTAGCAAACTTAGAATAAATTCCGCATTTAGATTTATTTGTACATTGCTTTAATTGTAGATAAAATTGCAATTACGTGCTTACCTGCCTTATTTGCTCTTTATGCTTATCATCATACTTATCATTGCTACACTCTTGTCTATTACTGCTTTATATATACACTGCCATCACATTTCTTCCTATCGAGTCTTGTTCGTACGCTATCACACACGATGGCACACGAGGGTTGTCTTTTACACCCCTCCAAACTTTCTTTTCAAAATTCTCTAGTTTCAGAGAATGGCTTTGTCATGTCAACTCATATAATTTCTCATAGCCTTAAGTCTAATTCAAAAGTAGGAAACACTCTAATCTAGCAAAAATAGGTCATACTGCATAAACCTTAGGTGAGTCGGTCCTTGATATCGACACACAATTAGGAAAGCCACCCTAATGTCAACGGGTCATGCACCTAACGACATGACTTCTGTGGAAAGAAAAACAAACCTGACAAGACACTTAAAGATCCGAAGCAAATACTTACCAATCACCTTTCTTTTACCCACCTCAGAAAATAGAAAATCAACCAAAACATCCCTGAGATTAACATGGTGATGGGAGCTGCCGTTCAATAGAAAGAAGCCAATACTACCAGTTACTATGCACGATTACATGTTCTTGGATGCTTTAAGCCTGGCCAACAGTCAGGGTCTGAGAAATATCAAGGACGGATGGGTGATCCTTGACCAGCTGTTCGGTAGGTTTGGACACCGTAAAAGCTATAAGTGGTATTCGGGAGAGTTTCAATATGACCAAGCAACGTAGGAGAGTCTCAGGCCTATCACCTTCTCATTGACACTATTGGGATTATTGGTCTTCATGCAGAGAAGGGGTCGGATCAACATCAACTTATTACCCGTGGTTCTGGCAACCTTCCGTGGAAACCTTCAAGCTACTTTGGTGCCGATGGTGCTAGCTGAGATGCTAAGGGCTTTGTCCACATGTGCACGAGGGTATGGTTTCTTTGAGGGTTGTAACTTTCTGCTTCAGATCTGGGCTACTGAACATTTCTTCCAATGAGAGGCCACCATTGACTACTTTGTGCGTCAACAACATGATCCGCAACCACAACGAGAGGATGAGACATTGGGTCTCCCCTCATGGGCAAGAAGAGCGGAGGGAAATACTGACCAATCTGAGTGGAGAATGGATCAACTGGAAGCTATCATGGTTAGGTGGAAGAGCAATCTTAAGGACTTCTCAGAAATACTTCATTGAGTTGATCGGGATTGAGGGCGTTCAACCATACTCATACCTACGGCTTCTTAGACAGTTCGGGATGATCCAGGATATGCCTCTGTGGACAAGGACAACGCTATACGAGGATGAGTACAACGGACAGATTTCGATCCCTAGTATAAGAAGGCTCCAAGAAGAGTGGAACGACCTAGTCACATTGCTAATGGGTCAAAACTCGTGGTGCACTCCTGAGTATTATGTCTGGATCAACGAGGAAGACGAGCTGGCCCAGCCAAGCAGAGAGGGTATAGCCTGGCTAGAGGATGCAGTGGCTGCCTTGCAAATTTACCATGAGATCCTGCCACATTACCTTGTGACTACTTCAATGCACCGTCAAGTGGTCCCACGATCTATCGATCACATATTGCCACCTGCTGAAGATGATGACCGGGTAGTGGAGTGCATCTGAATAGAGTCTAGTATAGAGCTAGAAGAAGATCCAGAGGAGGGGTCAGAGTTCAACGATGACGAGGAGGAGTTTGAAGAAGACCCGGAGGAAGATCTGGAGGATGAACCAAAAGAAGAAGAGGAGATAGGAAATGACTCCCGAGATTTTTTATTAAAGTTGGTTAATTTTCCTTTCTTTCCCACTTTGTACCCTTATCCCAGTTTTCTTTTTTACTTTCCTAAAGGGCGAGTTATCCAAGCCCATGCAGTTCTATGAAATAGTGATGTAATCTTTGTTCCCACTTATCTCGGTCTAATTTATCATAAAAACGAACTTGCTTTGGATCCAAATGTGTCAAGTCTAAATGTTTGTCAAAAATCTACAATTTAGGCTTGCCTCCGGCAATGAGAGGTCCCCACGAATTCTAGAAAAATGCACTAGCCTTAATGCGTGAATTAATTGCTCTGTGTGATTTCCTGCTTGTATAAATGAAGAAACTGATTCCTATTTCTTTTTCTTTCTTTCTTCTTATTTTTCTTTTGCTTTATTATTACCTCTAAAAGAAAAAAAAATGTTGGTTCGTGTCGACCTGAAATTGGCGGAACCATCGTACAATCTAAGATTAAACGGAAAGATGTCAACTACAGAAAACCAGACTGAAATGCTCTGGTCATAGCCGACAACCTGGGGCTATTGGGGGAGAAGGACGATACCAGGAGTGATGAACACATGGCTAGGATGGCCCAGGAAATGGAGTCTCTAAGGGAGGAAGTACAACATATCAAGGAACTAGCACATCTGACCACGACAACGCTTCCTCAACCACCTCGTTTCCTTCTTTAGATTCAATTCCTGACCACTTTCCTTCCACATCATGCCAAAACAACACCCTAACTTCAGTCCCTACCACTCAAGTCATACCTCTAGTAAACCCCACAAACCCACCAAATCCCCCTATCTGCACTACCTACGTACCATAGTACGTTCAGATACCACAAAACCCAACTATTACCACCAATGCAACTCACACCCCTCCTCATGACGGAGTTACTTTGACCACTCACCCAAACCAGCACATACCAGTGGCACATACCACCACTCAAGGGCAATATGTTCCCTCTGTATATGCCATTTCTGAACCTATCTTTACAGAACTAGTCACGGTCAGGGTGCCTTATGAGATTGGCTAATATGCTGATATGGAGAGGGAAACCAAGCATAAGGAAGAGGAGTCAGTATCTAAGCAGCTGCAAATCTTGAGAAAGAAAATGAAGAACCTCCAAGTTGCCCGAGGAAGTGAAAGTTTGGACTACGAGGATCTGTGTATTCATCCGGATGTGGATATGCCAGCAGTGTATAAGCTTCCAAAGTTTGATATCTTCGATGGGACGGGTGACCCCCACACACATTTGAGGGCATACTGTAACAAGTTATTCGGAGTGGAGAGGAATGAGAAGCTAAGGGTGAAGTTATTTATAAGGAGCCTGGCGGGAGAAACACTCACCTGATATACTCGACAGGATCTACGAAATTGGAGAACTTGGCAAGATATGGCAGAGGACTTCATGAATCGCTTCCGATTATACACAGAAATCACTCCCGATAGGTTCGCACTAGTGAAACTACAAAAAAGGCCATCCGAGTCATTCTAAGAATATGTATGTCGGTGGAGGTCAGAGGTCGCAGGGCGCAACCTCCGCTGGACGACAGTGAATTAACCAAGTATTTCATCAGAGCCTAGGAAGGGATATACTTCGAAAAAATGATGGGAATGATGGGACAGAAATTACCCGAGTCGATTATGTTGACGGCCAATTTTGACCTTTCCTTTTAAAATTAATTTATTTATACTTAATAACTTGCAATAAATATTTTCAAAGTATTCTCTATTAATGAATACTTATTTCTTCAAATTAATTTAGTATTAGTTTCAAAATTAATCATTTGACATTAGCATTATGTAATTATAAATATATTCACTATTTTAGGTTGGTAAATTAATAATTTCTATACGTAAGTTCTATAATTAATTCCATAAATTACTTCTTAAAAGAGTTAATTAGTTTGCTATTTCAATAATTCAAATTAATACCCTAATGAAGTATTTTTACAAATAATCAATTAATTACAATAATTAGTAGTATTTAACAATTATAATTTTCATTATATTTTATTGAAGATTGTTAAGTTTATTTAACTTAATTTCAAAAGGAGTTAAATACAAAAGGCTACAATTGTAATTCTCATTTAAATGCAAAATGGCCACCTTTCAAATAATTTTTTGCCCAAATCTACAAGCCAAACGGAAATAACCCAGTCCAAACAACCCATCTCATCTCTGTTCGCAATCCAAGTGATCCCATTTGCACCAATCATAACGTACCACATCATTCTCACTTCCTCTGAGTCATTGATCCATCTGATCAATGACTCATGTTTATTCTCTAATTCCCGTTTTAATATAAATACCCGTCCCCAAAGACCCAATCTTAACCGTCCAAAATCTTTTAATCCAACGGCCACCAAAAATTCCCTTAAAAATCCTAAATGATCGAATTATCAGAGCCGTTGATCATTAGATCCAACGACCCATATCCTATCTCCCACCCTTAAACCTAGAGACTACCCTAATACCTTGAAACCCAAAATTACTTCTCACATCACTCAGCCGCCTCACCTCCCCCTTCCTTTTATTCTTTCTTCTCACTCGAATTTGCAGACCCATCAATCATCCAAGCTTTGCATAAATTCGTGCAAGGCCATGAACCCATCAAGAAATCATCCATCCTGTCTTCCTTTATCCGTGATTCTCGCTTAACATTTCCTTTTTCAATCACAAATTCAAAGCACCCAAATTCTGAAACCCTAGGCTCAAAGGTGAAATCTCAAATCGCCTGAGCTCTGTTATGATCCTTCAAATCAAAGTCTAAAGTCATCGCCTTGTCCCTGCTACACCACGTTTCCTGCTGAAAATTCCTTTTTCAATCATAAAATTCAAAACCTTTCGAGTCTGAAAACCCTAGCTTGAAGATGTAACTTCAAATCGTTTAAATCCTCGCGCTCCGTCAAATCGGAGCATGCATGAAGATTTCTGACGGTTCATCACGAGGATTCTTTACCCAGAGGTCACTGCATTTGATCTTTGGATTTTAAGTTTAACCGATGGTCCTCTACCTTCAGCAATCAATCTCCCTTCACTCAGGTGAACTCAATGCTGATTTTCCTCTCTGTCTTTTGATTTTCATTCGATTTTCTATTATCATGTGACGACCCAAAGGGTTATCATATATTTTTTGATTGAATTCAGTGTTCTGAGGCTTAAAAACCTCCTTTTTACCTCACCTCGATTTGCATGTGCAGTCTGTATAATTTTTCAGAACGTTTTTATGTGAAAAAAAGAGAGAGAAATTATTGAATGGACCAATTACAAAACAAGTTGGGCCAAACTCAAAGTGCCAATAATGTGGCTTCACGTCAAAAAACCTAGCGGCAACTAACATATGCCCACCTTTGCCGAAAAGTCTTACACCCCAAATGTAGCTTTAGCCTTTTTCTGTTCTTTTTTTTTTATAGTAAAATCTAGTTGCTTCTTCTGCCAATAAACCCTACTTTTCTTTCTTTCTTTCTTTCTTTACCCCTTTCTCCATCTTTCTCATACTCTCCAAATATAGTTTCTACGCAAATGCTTCTCCAGGTTCTCCTCTTCTTGATACAAAAAAAAAAAAAAAAAAACTCAGAAAGTTCTTGATTTTCAAATTTTCATTTAAAAGTTCTTTTTAATTTCTTGAGTAATTGGATAGAAATGAGTGACTCTTCTGCTCAATACATCCACATGGTGTAGCACTTGATAGAAAAATGTATAATATTCAAAATGAGCAGAGAAGAATGCATGGAAGCACTCGTCAAACATGCAAATATCCAGGCTACTATTACTTCCACGGGCCAAAGAGCTTCAAAGCATTACTCTATTGATCCGGTTGCTGGAATTTATATTTTGACATTGGAAAGCTTAACTAAGATCTGAAGCCTTCGGACACAAAGTTTCAAAGAGAAGGTTTGTTGGAATCTTGAATTTGGTTGCAAAGCGAGGTAAGTATCCGGTCTAACCTTAGCTTGAGGGATTAGGAGTTGTGTCCTATTTGTTAATTACTTCTTGTTGAGTACGACGTATTGGTATAGTGACGAGTATCTATACGTTACGAGTATCTATACGTTGGTGTTGAGCATGACCGTGAGTCTTAAATGGATAGTTGTTCTGTGATTATTGTTCAAATTGCTGAATATTGTTCTTGGTATTTTTATGTGGAAATGAGAGTTCACGTGAGGATTTGCTACGCTGGTTTCTTCATTATAGTTGTTCCTCTTTGTTATAGGTTTAGATTTCTTCTGTAGGTATAAAGTCAATTGCTAAATAGATTAGTTGAATAAGGATTTGTTAAGAAATAAAGGGTCCAGTGTCATATTAATGGGTCATTTTTAGACTTAAAACATTGATAATTGGATTTAGAGATTAATTGTAGATGGAACTGTTTCAATTGTGGGAATATGTTAAAGCCTTAATTGATGATTCTCGATGTTGAGCAAGAACTCAGTTTATTTATCGTGGACTTTAATTATAAGTGAGTATTGGCATTAGTTGAGCTGAGTAGAAATTGAGTTAAGATTGGTTATAGCTGATTCTCCCTTGCCGGGATGTTTGCTTTGATATTATTGTTCCCTCGCTGGGAAGTTATTATATTACTTTTGTTCCCTTGCCGGGATTTCTTGTGATTTTTGTGATGACTTGTAAATGGGAACGGGTGGTACGCCTACCACAAAATATGATGTAAATGGGAGCAGGTGATACGCCTACCACAAAATATGATGTAAATGGGAGCGGGTGGGAGCGGGTGGTATGCGTACCACAAAATATGATGAAATGGGAGCGGGTGGTACGCCTACCACAAGATATAATGAAATGGAAGCGGGTGGTACGCCTGCAACAAGATATGAGAAATGGGATCGGGTTGCACGCTTGCAACAAGATGGAACTGAAAGTGAAAGTTGCCTGTATTTCACTTTATTCGTTTTAGAAGTTAAATTGTAGTTTCCTTATTATTCTTTGATGATTTGTTTTATCTGCTACCTCGAAGCATGTTTCCCTTCCCCAGCTTTAGTTGTTTAATTACTTCTATCTTTTTGCTGTGGATGTATATATATAACTAACTGCACAGGTCTATCTGGAGTCTGGTCCTAGCCTCGTCACTACCTCGCCGGGGTTAGGCCAGGCACTTACCAGCACATGGGGTCGGTTGTGCTGATACTACACTCTGCACTCTTTTGTGTAGATCCCAGCGCTGCAGATTTTGGACCGTAGGGAGCTTCCAGCTTCTTGCTTATCAGGCGACCCGAGGTAGTCCTGCAGGCGTCAGCAGGCCTTGGTGTCTCCCGCTATCTATTCTAACTGTTTCTTTTATGTAGTCCCAGAGATAGTGCTTTGTTATTTCTTTTAGACCCTTATTTGTAGTACTCTTAGACAGTCTGTGAAGCTGTGACACCAAATCTTGGGTAGTTTCGTTAAGGAGATTTTATTAGCGGTATTTTAAAGTTTGAAGTTTTATTATTTCACTCATTAAGTTATACTGTTATTTAATTGTTGGTTTTAAGTTATAATGAATTTAAAAAATGGAAACAAGGCAAATAATTCGGTTAATTGGCTTGCCTAACTTTCACTAGTAGGCGCCATCACGACTCCCGAGGGTGGGAAATCCGGGTCGTGACATATCATTACCATGAGTGACTCTCCACCATTCAATTCAAACTCTCTAAACCTTAGAGCCTTAATGGCTACTATAAATAGCAGTCTTAAATGCTCTCAAAAACAAACCAACCACAACCTAACAAGAGAAAATCACGATCCTACTATCCAAAAGAAATACGCACAAAAACATTGAGAAATTTAGGGTTCCAAGCCTTAGGTTGCTTACTGCTTTTCCTTTCTTTTGTTGAGTTCTATTATTGGTCTAAACTTAAGGGTTATAGGATTTTGAGCAATTGAAAAGAGCTCGTTTGGTCTGCTACTCTCAAAAAGGTCAGCACCTCTCTCACTTTTCTCTTTGTTCGTTTCTCTGAATAATTTATAAGTATGACAAGATAGGTTCTATATATCGCAATTATTCTATGTGTGTTTAACATGTTAATATTTATGCTTTGTTAGGTTAACGACTCCTTGCGATTAGCTCGTTCTACTATGAGTCTTTAAGTGATGGTCGATTAAACCATAATTGATGCATGTCGATCTTTGTTCTGAGTTTTCCAACAGTCTCCATGCCCAAGTTATTATATGTTTATGTTCAACATGAATTTCATAGCTTTCATTGACTTGCAGTAAGCTTATCTCTGTCTTGTTGCATCTCTGTAGTTTTGTGAGCTTTGAAGTTGAGTTTACTGCCTGATAATTATAACTAAGATGAATCTGAAATTGTTTAAGCGTATATCCCCTGTCTTTAAACCTTAAGCATGAACTTTAAGTGTCTAAATGCTTTCTTTTCTGCTTATGTCTATTAGACTGTTTTCAGAGTTATTACTATGGTCTTTCACTCTGTTTAATTACTATTATTTCTGTTAATCTAATCTTGATTACCTAAACTTCATGTTTTTCTTTCACTGATGATTCTACCATGATCTTCATCTCTAACTGCATCCTATTTTTCTTATGGTCGAGTTTATTATTTGATAATCTTGACTGGGGTGAACCTGAAAGTTCATAAGCTCATGTCACTTAACTAAGGTATAAACATCTAAGTGCTTAGATGCTCTCCTTCTCTATGTCTGCATCTGCTAGCTCTGATGGAAACTTCTGGGCTATCACAATGACATTCTCATGGTATACCTAACTATTAGATGCATTTGCATGAAACTATTTTGTTTGAGTTAGACTTTCTTCTTTTCATAAACCTTTACTGTATATATTCTGTTAAAATTAAGCTATCTTCCTTTTCATAGAACAAGTCATGATCATGTCTGGTTATAGTCAACTGGTAATTGCTACAAAACTAAACATGGTTGTCTCATGATTAGTTGAGATCTTCAGATACATCTTTAATTCAAAACTTGCTTCTGTAGTATTTCCTTGTCCTTAATCTCTTTGAACTATTGTTGACTTGTGAAACTTACGTACATCTATCATTAAATTATCTTGCATAAAGTAGGACTTATTATTTTGTTATAATCAAGTGACAATTTTTTAGAAGCTGAAGCATGACCACTTTATACTTAAATACTAAGCTAGACTTATGTTTGAGTTAAACTTGTTTCAATACAATGCTTCCTTTACCTGTAATTTCCCTCTTCAGTGACTTGTTTAACTTGATCCTGTAATGTTCAAAGTTCCCCTACTTATATGAGGTCACTACCTCACTTACCCTGCCTATGTATAGTTGACTGAATATTACAAGTATCCTGTTTGAGTCTATAATACCATGTTCCTGTCTTAAATTGTGCTCAGTCTTTCCCCTATTGCTAATTTGAAACTAAACCTGATTCTTAAACCTTATGAAGTCCTTTGTTGATACTATCTGAACGTGATGACCTGTTAATACTATTAGGAGCATGACTCTGCTTAGTCCTTAGGAATCCCATGTTTGAGTCTGAGAATTTATAGTCATGTTGAGAGTTTAATCCTATTCCTGATATCCTTGATAATCCCCCTGTAAAAATGGTTAGCCATGACTGTTTGTCTGAATCTTTACTGATGACCTTTAAGGTGCTAAGTAGTGTTACTAATCCCTACATGTGTTAATAACAAAGCTAAGCAGTTCACAGTTAGTTTGCTAGGGCAAGAGTATCTACATCTCTTGTGCTGCTGTCTATATGAATTCTGTATCCCCCACTTTCTCTTTGAATGTGTTTTCCCTTAATGACTTACTCATGTAATAGTATGATATGGGACTTCTGTTTCTCTTCTATATGTCAGCCCCCTTTAGGTTTACCCGAAATGTATTCTTTATTTGGTATAAAAGGTAGTATGTGTTCTCTTATGTTATTCTTTTAGGGAAGGAAAGTATATTTTTTTTGGTAAGTAATGCTTTAGTATCTAATTTACATTGGAAGGGCCTCATTGGCACTTAAACCCGTAAGAAAAACATGACGTTAGTATATAAGGGTATTTGGGAGCGGAGTTCGACTCTAGGTTGGGCTGCCTTCTCCGGTGAAGCATTTCCCAGGGCCTTGAGTCCCTTGGGAACTTTGAAGTGTTGGGAATCCAAAGGAGCTTCCTCCTTAGCTCTTAATTCATTGACACATTTAGTTCCTTAAGGGTTTAATGTTTAATGACAACGAAAGGTTTCCAATGTAAATTATTTGCTAAGTAAAACTACCACATTAATATATAACTTCCCACAATATTAATCATTTCCTTGTTTTAGTTATCTGTTTGTATACATGTCATGTACATTAGAATGTGACATGTTATGTGCATTAGAGTATGCTGAGAACATAGAGTACATTTCTAATGACCTTCTTTATTTCTTTTGGACATGTACACATTTGGGCCTGCTAAATCGCTAAGGAATTCAGGCCCAGACTAGCCTTGCTACATCTTTGGAAAGTCCAGTCTTTCCATAGCCCCACTTCTCAAATTGCTGGGCCTACCTTATTTAGGACCAATCTTAAGAGTCCAGTCTTCTCCTTTACTCCTTTCATTACTGCCCATTATTTCCATAGCTTAGTTTACTGCCTTAATTATTTTCACTATTTGCCTTCGCTATCTTATTGCATTTTCATCATCATGTATTAACACTCATATATTAGATTATGCGTATTTCTTTTATGCTCTAGTATTACATAAAACTTAGGCAAACCTAATTAATATAGGATTTAAAAGGAAATAGCTAGTAATTGATTCTCCGCCTCCGTTTAATTTCAATCTGTTACTCACTCTTTTTTTAAGGTTTTGAAGCTCAGGTCTTTAATCAGAAATGCCGCCAGTTTTCAAAGAAAATTAGGAAAAGAATCACTGATTTTTCACTAACTGGGAATGAAATCAAATTTTTCATAAAAAGGAAAACGGCAGTAATGAACCGTCTCAAATGAATTTCTAAAGACTCGCTTCTTCAGATTTTTTGAAAACCAAGGTACAAATAAGAATCATCATTCTTACAAACAACTCTTAAGATGACTCTAGCATCTATTCTTCAAAAATAATCACTTTTCCTAACTTAATAATTTAAGCTTTAAAATATAAACTACTTTCAAAAATTCTCATAGCCTCCAATAACTCTTTCGTAAATCCCCTTCTTAAGTCTTACAACACATTTCCTTTAGTATATAACGAGCCTTACCTTAGTGATAATCAAAGCATAGTGTAAATAACTAAGTTCTTTTAAATTATTCTAAGTCCTTTTAAATTATTCTAAGTCCTATGGAGCTACCTCAGGTAGATTTTAAGGGGTGCCTAACACTTTCCCTTTAGAAGAACAAAAACCCTTACCATAATCTCACAAGTTTGCTGACCTTTAATGAACATAACTTAGTAATTAAATAGGTACCCCAGTATACCTTTAAATATTAGGTGGCGACTCTCTTTCATCAACAACAGAGAAACCACAAGTTGAATCCTGTCTTGACTAGTGCAAAATAGGGTGTAACAACTTGGCGACTCCGTTGGGGATATCACGCTTAGGTTTTGACCTTAGCAGACTTAGAGTAATTTTGCTTCTAGATTTATTTGTACCTTGCTTTGATTATAATCAAAATTGCAATTACAAGATTACATGCTTTATTTGCTCTTTATAATTTTTTGCTCTCTATGATCACCATGTTGCTATACCCTTGTTTGTTACTGCTTTGTATACACTGTTATTACATCTCTTCTAATCGAGTCTTGGTCGTACTTTATCACATATAACGGCACGCGAGGGTTTTCTTTTACACTCCTTCGAACCTTCTTTTCAAAACTCTCTAGTTTCACAGAATGGATTTGTCAGGTCAACTGACATAACTTCTCATAGATTTCAGCCCAATTCAAAAGTAGGAAACACTCTACTCTAGTAAAATAGGTCATGATGCATAAACCTTAGGTGAGTTGGTCCCTAGCACCAACACAAAATTAGGAAAGCCACCCTGATGTCAACAGGTCATGCACCGAACGACATGATTTATGTGGAAAGACAAACAAGCATGACAAGGCACTTAAAGATCTGAAGCAAACACTTACCAAAATATTTTTCTTCTACCCACCTCAGAAAAGGAAAATCGACAAAAATATCCCTGAAATTAGCATGGTGATGGGAGCACCACATAAACTGAAACAGTGGTGGAAGAATACTCGTCGGGAACACGGAGACAAGGTTCAGATGCACTTAGGGGCATTAACTGCATTGATGAACATCCGAGCAGACAGGGTGCTCACTTGCCTGTTGATAGAGTTTTGGGACCCAGCTAAGGTGGTGTTTAAATTTGCCGACTGAGAGCTGGTACCGACATTGGAAGAAGTTACAAGTTTTACGGAGCTGCCGTTTAACGGAAGAAAGCCAGTATTGCCAGTTACTATGCCCGATTATTGGTTCTTTTATGCTCTAGATCTTACCAATGGCAGAAGCCTTAGAAGTATCGAGGATGGATGTGTGAGCCTCGACTAGAATTTCAATAGGTTTGGGCAGCGTAAAAGCTATGAATGGTATTCAGGGGAGGTTCAATGTGACTAGGAGACATGGGAGAGTCTCAAGCCTATCACTTTCGCAATGGCACTATTGGTACTATTGGTCTTCCCACAGTGAAGGGGCTGTATCAACATCAATCTGCTAGCAGTAGTCCTGGCAACCTTCCGCGGCAATCTTCAAGCTACTCTAGTGCCGATGGTGTTAGCTGAGATGTTGCGAGCTTTTTCCACTTGTATGATTTCTTTAAGGGTTGTAATTTGTTGCTTTAGATTTGGGCTACTGAACATTTCTTCCAATAGGAGGCCACCATCGACTACTTCGTAGGTGTCAGCAATATGATCTGCGGGCATAATGAAAGAATGAGGCACTGGATCTCCCCATATGGGCAAGAAGAATGGAAGGAAACACTGACCAATCTGACAGGGGAATGGATCAACTGGAAACTCTCTTGGTTAGGTGGAAGGGCAATCTTGAGGACTCCTCAGAAGTACTTCATCGAGTTGATCAGACTGGAAGGCATTCAACCATAATCACCCCTGCGGGTCCTCAAACAATTCGAGATGATCCAAGACGTGCTTCTGTGGACAAGGACGACGCTGTACGAGGATGAGTACCATGGCCAAATTCTAATTCCCAGGATAAGGAGACTACAAGAAGAGTGGAATGACCTGGTGACAATGCTTATTGGTCAAAAATCATGGTATAATCCAAGTATTATGTCTGGATTAATAAAGAAGAAGAACTGGCCTGCCCAAGCAGAGAGGGTAGAGCCCAGTTAAAGGATGCAGTGGTTGCTTTGCAGATTTATTTGACCACATAAATGCATCGTCAGGTGGTCCCAGGATCCATTGACCATATGTTGCCACCGGCTGAAGATGATGATCGGGTAGTAGAGTGCTTCCAGATAGAGTCAAGCACAGAGACAGAAGAAGATCTGGAGGAGGAGTCTGAATTCAACAATGATGAGGAAGAGTTTGAGGAAGACCCTGAAGAGGATCTGGAGGAGGATCCAGCAGAAGAGAAGGGCACAGAAAATGACTCAGGGAATGGTTATTAGAGTTGGTTTATTTCCCCCTCTTTCCCCACTTTGTACCTTTATCCCTAATTTTCCTTTCCAAAAGGGCGAATTGTCCGAGCCCATGCAACTCTATGATGTAACCGTTGTTCCCACTTGTACTAGTCCAAATTATAATGACAACAAATTGCTTCGGATCTAAATGTGTAAAGTCTAAATGTCTATCAAATATCCGCGAACTACGCCTACCTCCGACAATGAGAGGACCCTGCGAACTCTAGGAACGCGCTAGTTGTAATGCACGAATTATCTGCTCTGTGTGATTTTCTTCTCACATAAATGAAGAAACTGACTCTTGCTCCTTTTTCTTTTCTTCTTGTTTTCATTTTTCTTTATTATTATCCCCAAAAATAAAAGAAAGTTGGTTTGTGTCGACCAAAACTAGCTGAACCACCATGCAATCAAAGGGAAAGATGTGAGCCACAGAAGACCCAACTAGACATGCTCTGGTCATAGTAGACAGCCCGGGGCAATCAGGGAAAAGGACAGTACTAGGAATGATGAACAAGTGGCCTGGATGGCCCAGGAAATGGAGTCCTTAACCACCCAGATTCCCTTCTTTGGATTCACTTCCAGATCATTTTCTTTCAACATCACGCCAAAACAACAACATTCCAACTTCAACACCCACCACTCAAGTAATACCTCCAGTAACCCCCGCTAACCCACCAAATCCCCCTATTCACACTCCTTATGTACCAAAATACACTCAGACATCACAAAACCCGCCTATTACCTCTAATGAAGCTACCTCTCCTCGTGACGGAGTCATTTTCACCACCAACCAGCACATACCTACGGCATATGCCGCAAGTCACGAGCGGTACGTTCCCCCTATATATGCCATTACTGAACCTACCTTTACAGCACTTGTCATAGTCAGAATGCCTTATAAGATTAACCAATACGCCGAGATGGAGAGAGAAGCCAGGCATAAGGAAGACGAGTCAGTATCTGAGCAATTGTAAATGTTAAGGAGCCAGATGAAGAGTCTTTCAAAGTTGCCCGGGGCAGCAAACGTTTAGACTATGAGGACCTGTGTATTCATCCGGATGTGGATATGCCAACAGGGTACAAACCCTAAAAGTTCGATATCTTCGATGGGACGGGGGACCCTCACGCATCTAAGGGCCTATTGAGACAAGTTGGTCGGAGTAGGAAGGAACGAGAAACTAAGGATCAAGTTGTTTATAAGAAGTTTTACGGGAGAAGCACTCACCTGTACCCGACAGGATCCGCGAAGTTGGAGAACTTGGAAGGATATGGCGGAGGACTTCATGAATCATTTTTGATTCAATACAGAGACCACTCCTGATCAGTTCGCACTGGTGAACCCGTAGATAAAATCATCTGAGTCATTTCAAGAATATGCCCGACGATGGAGGTCAGAAGCTGCCAGGACACAACTCTGCTGGATGACAGTGAGCTAACAAAGTATTTCATCCGAGCCCGAGAGGGAATATACTTTGAAAAAATGATGGGAATGATGGGTCAAAAGTTCCCCGAGCTGGTCAAGATGGGAGATTTCTTAGAAGAGGGTATAAAATCTAGTAAAAGTACAATCCATGGTGGCACTGCCAGTGCCCAGCAAGGCCATCCAGTCAGGGTTGATCTGTAGCGGAAAAAAGAAGAAAGAGGAGGTCTCAGCAGTCGTCCATTACTACCAAACTAACCCGCCTCAAGGAAGCACCTCTTATTCCCCAAACAACCACTCACCACTATCCACTTATGCTTCAATCTATAATAACCAGCCATATTACCATCCTCAACCACTATACAACCCTCCTCGAGCCAACAACAACCAAAACCCACAACGACCATATGCTCCTGTCCAAACCACTACTCATCTAAACCGACCTGTGATGCCCTCGTTCCAACATTGAAGAGAGGGGTCCTAGAACTTATACCCCGATTGCTGAGCCTCTGGCCCCATTGTTTGAAAGGTTAAGAAGAGCAGGATTGATACACCTAATCGAGGGAAGGGTCCCTGAACATCCCTCCAAATATTTTGATGCCACTAAGCATTGCATGTATCGTTCCAATGTACCTGGGCACGATACTGAAGACTCTTTCAAGTTGAAAAATGAAATTGAAATCCTGATCAAGAGCGGATCCATTTAGTGCACTCCAACACCACCTAATGTGAATCGCAATCCACTGCCAAATCATCAAAACTAGGGAGCTAACATGATCACATAAGATGAAGAATATGACCTAAAGGGAACTATTGTCACTATAGGGAGAAGCCACAAGGATCCTCCTCAAAAGGCTCTGATCATTACAGTACAACTAAGGCTTACAGTGACGGTTCAAACCTACCCGCAGCAACCTACTGATACTACCGACGAAGAAGATTAAGAATACAAAACTGTCCCATGGACCTACCAGAAAAAGGGAAAGGCCAAAATGATAAACTCTATCGCAGCCCATGGTATGACTAAGTCTGGGAGATGCTATGCCCCTGAAGATGTCAATCGAGGAAACCCGGGAAGAGAACAAATTCCAAGGAGGAGCATAACAGACCCAGAAGTCGCTAAGTTTTGGAAACGAATGTTAAGCAAAGAGTATTCTATGGAAGAGCAGTTAAAGAAAACTCCAGCACAGATATCTATCATGGATCTATTAATGAGCTCTGACAGTCATAATGACGCTTTGTTGAAAGTACTAAGTGGGGTAAGTGTACCAAGTAACACCATTAGCGAGGAGTTGGCCGCGTCAATTAGGAACATGGTAGAAGAAAACATGATACTTTCAGAAAAGACGAACTT
The DNA here is from genome assembly GCA_002018475.1 of Nicotiana obtusifolia. Taxonomy (NCBI): domain Eukaryota; kingdom Viridiplantae; phylum Streptophyta; class Magnoliopsida; order Solanales; family Solanaceae; genus Nicotiana; species Nicotiana obtusifolia. The sequence continues at coordinate 47,791 of MCJB01009865.1, read as the reverse complement.
CATGTCGAAGGCGCAAGTCACAGTAAGGCTCTTCACATCATTGTCAAATGCCGGAACAAAGTGGTATCACAGGTGTTGGTCGATGGAGGATCAGGAGTCAACATCTGTCCGCTCTCCACCCTGCGAGAGTTGGGAATTCCGTTAAGGGAGGTTAAGGAAAGCCACGTAAGGGTGAGGGCCTTTGATGGTTCACAAAAGGATGTTATTGGGCGAATTTATCTAGCTTTGAAAATCGGGCCGATCGATTTTCTAGTGTTGTTCCAAGTGATGGATATCTCCTCTTCTTATAATTTTGCTGATGGGCAGGACCTGGAATACATATGGCAGGGGTCGTGCTGTCTACTTTGCACCAATGCATAAAATTCGAGTGGGGATGCCAAGAGATCGTGGTGGTCACTCCACCTATCTGGAGTATACTGTCTCGTTCATCGATGTGCTGGATGGAGTCGCCTTCCACACTGTGAAAATCATGTAGACTATTAAGATGGAGAAGACTGCACAAAATTTGGGAATGCAATCGCCGTATAGATTCAAGATGGCTATGAGGGAGATGATGAAATACGGATATAGGCCAGGAACAGGGTTGGGAGCCAAGTCAGATGGAATCACAGAGCCCATTTAACATAATGGGTAGAAAGGAAGGGTTGGCATAATATATAAGCCTCCGAAAGGGAAAGCTCACACCGTTAGCTCCAGGAAAAAGGTTTTTGTGCCAGAGCATGTTTCAAGTCCGGGACAGAGTTCAACACCCGAAGATGATATCATCGACGGGATGGGAAAGCTGTTTGTGAATATTATTGAAGAATGCTGTGAAGGAACTGACATCAAGACACCGACTATCAGGAATGACAAACCAGGGGAAGAGCTGTAGAATTGGACAACCAGTCTATCTTTGGTTCGCCGGGATTCTTGGTAGTATGGAATTGTAAAAGTTTTCTTTTAAAAGAGCACGGTCAATTGAGGTATGTACCGTGTATGTACCTTTTTGGCATTTGCCTCTTGTGAACGCTTAAGACGTTCCCCTCTTCATGAAATAAAAGAACCATTTTCTTAAATATTGTAACTTTGTTTTACTACTTTATTTATACCTAGCTGTTCTTTTCAGTAATCAAAACGATAAAAAACAGCGTTCCGCGATTATGACATGTAATGAAACCGCAGAGTGCAACGACCCAGATTACGAGGAGTCTGACGAGAGCATGATGCCAGACAATCTCTCGCAGGAGTCGAACTACTGGAGAGTCAGAAGAAGCCCAATCTCGAAGAAATGAAAGTGGTCAGTCTTGGAAGCGGAGAAGATGTAAAAGAAACTAGAATCAGCATCCACTTAGAAGCTGAGCAGAAGGAGAAAATTATTGAGCTCCTCCAACAGTACATCGACGTGTTCGCATGAACCTATGATGACATGCCAGGATTAAGCCCCAACATTGTCTTGCATCGACTACCCACTGACCCTATGATGACGTCCAAATCCACTACTAAAAAGTAAATAGACACGATCGCATGCAATATAATTTACCCAACTATGAGTCAGGGTCGAATCCCACAGAGAACAGTATGTAGGCGATTAGGCGTGTAAGAGAATTATCACTTACTACGCTAAGCCAAACACTTAGAAAGGTTTTGAGAAAATATTTATAACTAATTGCGAAAATGTAAACTAACCTAGAAATTAAGTAAAATAATCAATGGCCACAAGCATGGATGCATTGGGAGTTACACTCAAGTAACGATCTAATGTATTTCACGATTTTATAAATATGAGTGGGTTTATGTTAATTAGCCTCGGGTAATAATTCTATATTAGCTTCTTCCGAAGATTACCAAGACTTCCTAATTGAATTATCCCTAAAACAATTAAGAGATTAAGCACACCCGATTATGGCTACAAGTAGTTCAATCCTATCTCTAGGTAGAATCTATAAAGTGAGGGTTAACGCCTCAAGTTCTTGTTAATTAATCTTTCTCAACCCCAAATTATCTTTTCCTAAATCAATTCGAAGTGAATGAGAAAGTCCTTGGGTTATATAATCCCTTTGGAAACACTAAATAACAAGAATAATTAAAGAAACAATAACTCACTTCAATATAAATAAAAATCGTTCAATACATAAGCACAACAAGGTATTTAATCCATATTTAAATATGAATATTCCCATAAACAAGATTCAAATGTTAGAAAAAATACTACACACTTAGATATTCAATACAAAGCAAGGAAATGAAGAAATGAACATAAATGGGTAAGAAATTTTCAACCAAAACCTTCAAATCTTCAAGACCAAGTGTGTGTGCAAGAACTCTAGCTCCAAAACTTGTGTTCTTGTCAAAGGTGTGCAGAAATTGGCCAAAGATACATTTTCAATAAGCTAGGTCGTGTATTAAAAGGTTTGGGGTCAAAAACATGAAATTCCAGAACTGCCCAGTTTTTTCGCCCATTTCTTCTTCGCGTTCGCGATCATACCTTCGCGTTTGTGAAAGTTTGTTTTCCTGATGCTTCGCGTTCACGGTCTCTCCTTCGCGTTCACGAAGGTTTGTTCTTCTGCTGCTCCGTGTTCACATTACTCCTTTGCGTTCGCGAAGGGTAATTCACTGGGTAGATTTCTATTGTTCATTTTAGCTCCTTTTTGACTCGTTTTCACTTGGTTTCTTCAAGGTCACTTCTAAGTCACATAAAACCTATAAAATAGAATTATATGACATTTAACACGCAATTTTATCAATCAAATATAGCAAAAATCTAAGATTAAAGACGTGATAAGTTGGTAAAATACCCACTTATCACCCTACCAGACCGCCGGTCAAAGAGAAACCCAGGAAGTTAAAACCTAATTTAAGTCTGAGGATAAAGGAAGAAGTGACCAAACAGATAGAAGAAAATGTAGTAAGGGTCACCAACTATCCAAGCTAGTTGACAAATATTGTCCCAGTGCCCAAGAAGGACGCGAAGATCAGAATATACATGGACTACCGAGATCTCAACAAAGCTAGTCCAAAGGACGATTTTCCTGCCAAATATACACATCCTCATCGACAATTGTGCAAAGCATGAACTGCAGTCATTTGTGGATTGTTTCGCTGGATACCACCAAATCATGATGCATGAGGAAGGTGCAGAGAAGACAACTTTCACCACGCCTTGAGGGGTCTATTGTTATAGAGTCATGCCGTTCAGTCTCAAGAACGCCGACTCAACCTACATGAGGGCCATGACAACCCTCTTTCACGACATGATTCATAAGAAGATTGTATTGTATATGGATGGTGTTATCATAAAATCTCGAAAGAGTTCGGAACACTTGGATGACCTGAAGAAAATTTTCAAACGCTTGCGAAGGTACAATTTGAAGTTGAACCCAGCAAAGTGTGCGTTTGGAGTCCACGCTGGGAAACTATTGGGTTTTATTGTAAGAAGGAAGGGGATAGAATTGGATCTATCGAAAGTCAAGGCCATCTAGGAATTACCACCACCAAAGAGCAAGAAAGATGCCATGAGTTTCCTGGGAAGATTGAATTACATCAGTCGTTTCATAGCCTAGTCCACGGTAATATGTGAACCCATCTTCAAGTTGATAAGGAAAGATGCTGCCACAAAATGGACGGAGGAATGCCAGCAAGCCTTCGATAGAATCATAGAGTATCTTTCAAACCCGCCAGTGCTGGTTCCTCCTAAACCAGGGAAACCATTGTTGCTCTATTTGTTAGCCTTGGACAATGCCTTCAGTTGTGTGTTGGGGCAGCATGACGAAACCGGGAGAAAGGAGCAGTCCATCTATTACTTAAGCAAGAAGTTCACACCATGCGAGGACAAGTATACCCTAATAGAACGCACTTGTTGTGCTCTGACCTGGATTGCTCAAAAGCTAAGGCATTACATGTCGGCATACACTACACATATGATATCTCGGCTTGACACAGTGAAATACATTTTTCAGAAGCCAATGCCTACCAGAAAGATAGCTAAATGGCAGATTCTTCTCAGCGAATTTGACATTGTGTACGTAACTCAAAAGGATATCAAAAGGCAAGCTTTAGCCGACCACCTTGCCGAGAATCCAGTGGATGGGGATTACGAACCACTTACCACGTATTTCCCCGATGAAGAAGTACTATTTGCCAGGAGCAGCAAACTTCAAAGGGGATTGGGGCAGTCCTGGTTTCAAAATATGGACAACACTATCCAGCCAGCATCGACAAAGATAAGATTCCCTTGCACCAATAATATGGCTGAATACGAGGCGTGCATCCTTGGAATCAGAATGACAGTCGACATGAACATCAAAGAACTTTTGGTCATAGGAGATTCCGATTTGCTGATACACCAAGTCCAATGAGAATGGTCCACCAAGAACGTTAAGATGATGTCGTACCTGCACTGCGTGAAGGAGATGTGCAAGAAGTTCACAAAGATAGAGTTCAAGCACGTCCCCAAAATTCAGAACGAGTTCGCCTACACCCTTGCGAACTTATCATCTATGATTCAGCATCCAGATAAGAATTACATCAACCCAATTGAGGTTGAAATCAGGGATCAACATGCTTATTGCTTCCATGTGAATGAAGAACTAGATGGTAAACCTTGGTATCACGACATCAAGAAATTCCTTGCAACCCAGGAGTGCCCAGAAAATGCTACTAATGGTCAAAAGCGAGCCCTCAGGAGGTTGGCAAATCACTTTTTCCTTAATGAGGAGTCTTGTACAGGAGGACCCCAGACTTAGGTTTGCTGAGATGTTTACACGCTACTAAAGCAACCATACTGTTGGAAGAAATACATGCAGGGACGTGCCGACCCCACATGAACGGGTTAACATTAGCCAAGAAGATTTTGAGAGCTGGATACTTTTGGATGACTATGGAAAGCGATAATATCTGCTACGTGCAGAAGTGTCACCAGTGTCAGATTCACAGAGATTTCATTCGGGCTCCACCAAATGATTTAAACGCCATAGGTTTACCCTGGCCTTTCGCCGCCTGGGGCATAGACGTGATAGGACCCATAAATCCTGCAACATCAAATGGACATCGTTTCATCTTGGTAGCTATCGATATTTCACCAAATGGGTCGAGGCATCTACTTACAAGGCCGTCACAAAGAAGGTAGTAGTAGATTTTGTCCGAAACAACATCGTCTGAAGATTTGGAATGCCGGAGTCCATCATCACTGACAATGCCGCTAACCTCTATAGCAACCTAATGATAGAAATCTGTGAGAAGTTCAGAATCGTCCACCGCAATTCCATATCCTACAGATTGCAAATGAATGGGGCAATCGAGGAAGCCAACAAGAATATCAAGAGGATTTTGCGAAAGATAGTGGACAAGCACATGCAATGGCACGAGAAGCTACCTTTTGCTTTATTAGGTTATCGGAACACCATGAGAACATCTACTGGGGCAACGCCATACATGTTGGTATTATGGCACTGAAGTAGTGATACCTGCAGAAATCGAGATACCATCCTTAAGAGTCATTCAAGAAGCAAATTGGACGATGTAGAGTGGATACGGGTCAAGCTAGAACAACTCATGCTCATCAACGAGAAAAGAACCGATGCAGTATATCATGGTCAGCTATATCAGAACAAGATTGTCGGTACATTTAACAAAAGAGTGAAGCCTCGCCAATTCACACCGGGGCAGTTGGTTCTGAATAAAAGCTTTCCCTATCAAGAAGAAGCCAAAGGGAAGTTTGCACCAAACTGGCAAGGTCCTTGTGTGGTTCACCTAGCACGGTCACGTGGAGCTCTAATCTTGGTAGAAATGGATGGAAGAGTCAGCACGAAGCCTATCAACTCGGACGCAATCAAGAGATACTATGTCCGAAGACAAATAGAGTTAGGTTTTTTGATGTAACAGAACTACGTTCAACCTGACTTCCCACGAAGGGATACGTAGGCAACCTACGTAGGGTTTGGTTTCTCTCCCCCCCCTTTCTCTTGTAATGGAAAAACCAAATATCACTTTAGTATGTTCTTCAGGAACTACGCTGACTTGATTTCCTTAGAAAGAAATACGTAGGCAATCCTCATCAGATTCATTCATCTTTTGTAATTGAACTACGTTCTGGTTTGATTCCACTTGGATACGTAGGCTGTCTGACTCAGACTCGGCCATTTTCATTCTTAGTCTCATCATTTTGCATCTGTTGTAATTGAACTACATTTTGACCTGATTCTATTTTGGATACGTAGGCTGCCTGAGTCAGGCTCGGTCATTTTCATTATATTTTATCATCATCCTACGAATTATGTTCAGACCTGATTTCGTTTTTGGATACGTAGGCAACCTGAAAGGGTTCGGTCATAACCTAAGGAAAACCTTTGTAATGTATTAGTTCTAATTAGAACGCAGTCGTAACAACAAGTAGCCGAGTTGTCAGAGATGTCACGGAAGACCGACAACAACAGGACGAAGTTCTCAACGGGATATGTTCGCGTGTGGAGAACCTTTAGTAACATGTCATAATTCAGAATGACGACATTTGCCTTAAAAGAAACAAGTATTTTCAAAATATTTTCTGAAATATTTATGTGTATATAGTGATTTGTTCCATCTACCGAACTTCGTGGCATAATCATGTCAAAGACTGGGGCAAATCAACACCGTGGTCGACACGAACCAACTCCCCCCCCCCCCCC
>MCJB01009865.1:28446-41130 GCA_002018475.1 Nicotiana obtusifolia | reverse complement strand
CCCCCCCCACTAAGAAGTTTTCTTTGAGTGCAGGGTCAACAGGGAGTAAAGAATCACTGGGACCACACTAGGGTAAATGACGGATCCACCACTTGCCTAAGATTATCTCTCCTCCTATTACTTAAAATTTTCGAGTACAGCTAAAGCTAACTCTTGAATTCTCTGCAGGTGCCTCAGAATCAGACAACTGAAATGGAAATTTGTACATAGCAAACTACCTGCTCACCTAATTGGAGCAACTTGTACAAATCGCACGTTGGCTTCGCCAATCGAAGTCCTGTATATAGCAAACCGTCAGCTTGATTAATCGGAGTACCCTATACAAATCGCACGTCGGCTTCGCCAATCGAAGTCCTGTATATAGAAAATTGTCAGCTTGATCAATCGTAGCACCTATACAAATCACACATCGGCTTCGCCAATCAATGTCCTGTATATAGCAAACAATCAGCTCGATCAATCGGAGCACCCTATACAAATCACACGTCGGCTTCACCAATCGAAGTCTTGTGAATAGCAAACCGTCACCTAAATCAATCGGAGCGCCTTGTACAAATCGAACGACGGCTTCGCCAATGGGAGCCTTGTATATAGAAAATTGCAAACTTCACCAGCAAAAGCAATTCGTAGCACCACTCCGTCAATCATGAACACTAGGATAGACAATCGCAAACCGCGTCACCAACGTCCTGCCAATCATTGGCTGCAACCTAGCTTCACAGTCAAGAGTATCTCTTGGGCATGATTTCATTTTCTTTACTATTACTTTGAATGTTTTAACGTTTTGCTCATGAAGATTTAGGTATGATTATGGTTTTTCTCAATCACTCCGAGCGGAGAATACTTTGTGTTTCAGTGCAAAGCTCTCCCAACAAGTGGAGACGCACTCTACAAATCAAGCTCTCCCAACAAGCGAAGAAATTTCTCAGTGCAAAGCTCTCACAACAAGCGGAGACACACTTTACCAATCAAGCTCTCCCAACAAGCGGAGACAATTTTCAAATGCTCTGACAGCTGCGGAATGGTACACAACCCGGCTAACAAATCGAGTCAGGATCAAGTATTCCATCGTCCCAACCCCAAATAACAGCTCGCCGGCAGCCAGGCATCATCATTCCTGCATCATTTACATTGCATCTTAATATATTCAGCATTATAATATATTGGTATCCGTGTATTTCATTTGTTTTGCAGGAACAAACACCGCAGCGTGGAACTGTTTCCTAGCAGCAGACCAAACTACAACTCTATGGGGATAGCCAACCCAATAGCGGGCCTAAGATCCTAACTCAGGACGATCAGCAAGCTCAAAATTTTGAATCATCCAACTCATACCGCAAAATTCAATCCACCATGAGTGACCAACCTTCCGTCTCGCCGTATCGTCGCAATACGATACTAGGGCAATTCCTGCCGGTGCCGCTTCCCAAAATCCTCTAGAACTACATGAGGCCTGATCCTCATTAAGCCCGAGGTGTGTAAGCAATTCAAAGCTAGAATTCGGCCCGATACTGCCGAATCTTTCTAGATTCTTCCTCAATTCAATCTTGTAATTCACCTTTCCCATCTCTTGCAATACCTACCTAAAAGTCAGGACAAAATTGGCTTTGATTCAATTTCTTTGCCCGAATATTCTTCATCGTCTCCGGTCAAAAAGGGGCAGCTGTTGACGACCAATTTTGACCCTTCCTTTTAAAATTAATTTATTTATACTTAATAATTTACAATAAAATTTACAAAGTATTCTCTATTAATGAATACTTATTTCTTCAAATTAGTTCAATATTAGTTTCAAATTTAATCATTTGGCATTAGTATTATATAGTTATAAATATACTTACTATTTTAGGTTGGTAAAATAATAATTTCTATACGTAAGTTCTATAATTAATTCCATAAATTACTTTTTAAAGAGTTAATTAGTTTGCTATTTCAATAATTCAAATTAATGTCTTAATGAAATATTTTTACAAGTAATCAATTAATTACAATAATTAGTAGTATTTAACAATTATAATTTCCTTACATATTATTGAAGATTATTAAGTTTATTCAACTTAATTTCAAAAGCGGTTAAAGACAAAAGGCTACAATTGTAATTCTCACTTAAATGCAAAATGGGCACCTTTTAAATTATTTTTGGCCCAAATGTGCAAGCCCAAACAGAAATAACCCAATCCAAAAAACCCAATCTCATCTCTGTTGTCAATCCAAGTGATCCTATTTGCACCAATCATAACGTGCCACGTCACCCTCATTCTCAACTCACAGAATAAACACACCCTCCTCTGAGCCGTTGATCCATCTGATGAACGGCTCACGTTTATTCTCTAATTCCTGTTTTAATTCAAATACCCGTCCCCAAAGACCCAATCTTAACCTTCCAAAATCTTTTAATCCAACGGCCACAAAAATTCCCCTAAAAATCCTAAATGATCGAATTATCAGGGCCGTTAATCATTAGATCCAATGGCACATATCCTATCTCCCACCCTTAAACCTAGAGACTACCCCCAATACCCTGAAACCCTAAATCCCTTCTCACATCACTCTGCCGCCTCACCTTCCCCCTTCCTCTTATTCTCTTTCTCACTCGAACTTGCAGACCCATCAATCACCCAAGCCTTTGCACAAATTCGTGCAAGGCCTGAACCCATCAAGAAATCATCCATCTTATCTTTTTTAGACAAACCTTAATAATATAGGATTTAAAAGGAAATAGCTAGTAATTGATTCTCCACCTCCGTTTAATTTCAATCTGTTACATTCACTCTTCTTTATGGTTTTGAAGCTCAAGTCTTTAATCAGAAATGCCGCCAGTTTTCATAGAAAATTAGGAAAAGAATCACTATTTTTCATCAACTGAGAATGAAATCAGATTTTTCATATAAAGGGAAACGACAGTAACGAAAAGTCTCAAATGAATTTCCAAAGACTCGCTTCTTCATATTTTTTGAAAACCAAGGTACATTTAAGAATCATCTTTCTTACAAACAACTCTTGAGATGACTCTAGCATCTGTTTTTCAAAAATAATCACTTTTTCTAACTTAATAATTTAAGCATTAAAATGTAAACTACTTTCAAAAATTCTCATAGCCTCCAGTCACTTTTTTAATCCCATCCCCTTCTTCAGTCTTACATACACATTTCCTTTAGTATATAACGAGCCCTACCTAAGTGATAATCAAAGCATAGTGTAAATAACTAAGTCCTTAAAAATTAGTCTAAGTCCTATGGAGCTACCTCAGGTAGATTTTATGGGGTGCCTAACACCTTCCCCTTATAAGAACAAAAACCCTTACCCATAATCTCACCGGTTCGCAGACCTGTAATGAACATAACTTAGTAATTAAATAGGTACCCTTGTATACCTTTAAATATTAGGTAGCGACTCTCTTTCATCAATAACAGAGAAATCACAAGTTGATTCCTGTCTTGACTAGTGCAAAATATGGTGCAACAGGTCAAGATGGGATCTTTCTTAGAAGAGGGTATAAAATCTGGTAAAGTACAATCTATGGCAGCACTACAGGTGGCCATCAAGGCCATCCAATCAGGGTCAATCAGTAGAGGAAAGAAGAAGAAAAAGGAGGTCTCAAAAGTCGTTCCTTACTATCAACCCAACCCACATCACGGAAACACTTCCTATTCTCCAAACAATCATTCACCACCACCCAATTTTGAAGAGAGGTGTCCTAGAAATTATACCCCGATTGCTGAGCCGCTGGCACAATTGATCAAAATATTGAGACGAGCAGGATTGATACATCCAGTGGAAGGCAGGGTTCCTAAGTATCCCTCCAAGTATTTTGATGTAACTAAGAGGTGCGTGTACCATTCCAATGTACCTGGGCACGATATTGAAGATTGTTTTAAGCTGAATAATGAGATTGAAACACTAATAAAGAGCGGAACCATTTAGTGAATCGTAATCCGCTGCCAAATCACCGAAATTAGGGGGGTCAACATGATCATATTAGATGAAGAATATGACCTAAAGGAAACGATTGTCACTATAGGGAATGCAGAAACTGCCAGGATCCCTCCTCAAAGGGCTCCAATAATTACAGTACAAGTAAGACCTACAATCACTGTTCAAACTTATCAGTGACAAGCTGTTGCAGCTACAAGATACAAAGAAAGTGGGGAATACAAAACCATCCTACGGACATACCAGTAGAAGGGGAAGGCCAAAATGACAGACTCTACCGCAGCCCATGGTATGACTAGGTGTGGGAGATCCTACGCTCCTGAAGATGCCAATCGAGGGAACTTGGGAAGAGAACAAATTCAAAGAAGAGACATAATAGACCTAGAAGTCACTGAGTTCTAGAAGAGAATGTCGACCAAAGAGTACTCCATGGAGGTGCAACTAAAGAAAACCACGGCACATATATCGATCATGGACTTGTTGACGAGTTCCGACAGTCATAAGGACGCCCTATTAAAATTACTAAGTGGGGTAAGTTTACCAAGTACCACCACTAGCGAGGCACTAGCCGTGACGATTGGGAAAATGATTGAAGCAAATATGATCACTTTCAGAAGAGACAAACTTCTTGTCGAAGGCGCAAATCACAAAAAAGCTCTTCATATCACTATCAAATGTGGGGACAAAGTGGTGTCCTGAGTTTTGGTCGATGGAGGGTCAGGAGTCAACATTTGTCTGCTCTCTACCATACGAGAGTTAGGAATCCATTTGAGGGAAGTCAAGGAAAGCCACGTGAGGGTAAGGGCCTTTGATGGTTTGCAAAAGGATGTCATCGGAGAAATTTATTTGACCTTGCAAATCGGGCCGGTCGAATTTTCCATATTGTTTCAAGTAATTCTTCCTATAACCTGCTGCTGGGAAGGCCCTGGATACACATGCCAGGGGCCGTCCCATCCACTTTAGACCAATGCATGAAATTTGAGTGGGGATGTCAGGAAATCATGGTCCACGGTGAGTGGGGTCACTCCGCTTATTTGGAGCATGTTGTTCCATTCATTGAGGGCTAGACAGAGTTGCTTTCCATGCAGTGGAAATCATGCAGACTAACAAAATGGAAGATACTGAACAAAGCTTGGGAATGTAGTCGCCATATAGATCCAAGATGGCTATGAGGGGATGATAAAATATGGATACAGGCCAGGAACAGAGCTAGGAGCCAGGTCGGATGGGATCATAGAGCCAATTGAACCTAAAGGGCAGAAAGGAAGGGCCGACATAGGATATCAGCTTCCGGTGGGGAGAGCTCATACCGGAAGCTCCGAGAAAAAGGTTTTTGTGCCAGAGCATGTTTCAAGCCTGGGTCAGAGTTCAGTACCAGATGATCATATCATCGACGGGATGGGAAAATTGTTCGTGAATATGATCAAAGAATTATGTGAAGGGACTAACATCAAGACACCGACAATCAGGGATGTTGAACCAGGAAAAGAGCTAAAATTTGGATCGCCAGTCCATCTTTGGTTTGCCGGGAGTCTTGATAGTATGGAACAGTAAAAGTTTTTTCGTTTGAAAAGCGCACAAACAATTGAGGCCTGCACCATGTCTGTACCCTTTTTGTCATCTCTTTTGAACGCTTAAGACGTTCATCTTTTGATGAAATAAAAAGAATCATTTTCTCAAAATATTGCGACTTTATTTACCGCTTCATTTATACTTAGCTTTTATTTTCAGTAATCAAAATGCTAAAAATCTATGTTCCGCGAGTGACATGTAACAAAACCGTCAAGCGCAATAACCCGGATCACGAGGAGTATGATGAGGGTATGATTCCAGACAATCTCCCATAGGATATCGAACAGCTGGAGTGTCAAAAAAGCCCAACCTTGAAGAAACAAAAGTGGTCAACCTTGGAAGTGAAGAAGATGTGAAAGAAACCAGAATCATCATTCATCTAGAAGCCGAGCAGAAGGAAAAACTGGTTGAGCTCCGTCAATACATCGATGTGTTTGCATGGTCATATGATGACTAATCGGGATTAAGCACTGACATTGTCTCGCATTGACTGCCCATCAATCCTACCAGACCGCCGGTCAAGGAGAAACCCAGGAAATTCAAACCTAATTTAAGTATGAGGATAAAGGAAGAAGTGACCAAGAAGATAGAGGCGAATGTGGTAAGGGTCATCAATTATCCCAGCTGGTTGGAAATATCGTCCCAGTACCCAAGAAAGACGGAAAGATCAAAAAAATGCATGGATCACCGAGATCTCAACAAAGCTAGTCCAAAGGGCGATTTCCCTCTGCCAAATATCCACATCCTCATCGACAAGTGTGCGAAGCATGAACTGTCGTAGTTTGTGTATTGTTTCACTGGGTACCACCAAATCTTGATGCACGAGGAAGATGAAGAGAAGACTGACTTCACCACACCTTGGGGAGTCTACTGCTATAGAGTTATGCTGTTCGATCTCAAGAACATCGGTGCCACCTACATGAGGGCCATGACTACCCTTTTTCATGACATGATTCATAAGGAGATTGAAGTGTATGTGGATGACGTCATCATCAAGTCTCGAAAGAGTTCAGAGCACTTGGACGATTTGAGGAAATTTTTCGAACGCCCGCGAGGTACAGTTTGAAGTTAAACTCGGCAAAGGCACGTTCAGAGTCCCTGTTGGAAAATTGTTGGGCTTCATTGTAAGCAGGAAGGGGATAGACCTGGATCCATCAAAAATCAAGGCCATTCAGGAATTGCCACCACCAAAGAGTAAGAGAGATCTAATGAGTTTCCTGGATAGACTGAATTACATCAGTCGCTTCATAGCCCAGTCCACGGTAATCTGTGAACCCATTTTTCAAGTTGCTGAAAAAGGATGCTGCCACAAAATGGACAGAAAAATGTCAGAAGACCTTCGACAGAATTAAAGAATGTTTGTCAAATCCACTAGTGATGGTTCCCCCAGAACATAGGAAGCCATTATTACTATATTTGTTAGTCTTGGATAACGCCTTCGGCTGTGTGTTGGGACAGCATGACGAGACTGGGAGAAAGGAGCAAGCCATTTACTACTTAAGTAAGAAGTTCACGCCATGCGAGGCCAAGTATACTCTGGTAGAACGCACTTGTTGCGCTCTAACTTGGATTGCCCAGAAACTAAGGCATTATACGTCAGCATACACCACGCATCTGATATCTCGGCTCGACCTGCTCAAGTACATCTTCCAAAAGTCGATGCCTACCGGAAATCTAGCTAAATGGAAAATTCTCCTCAGCGAATTTGACATTGTGTACATAAGTCAGAAGGCTATCAAGGGGCAAGCTTTAGCTGACCACCTCGCAGAGAATCCGGTGGATAGGGATTACAAGCTGCTCACTACATATTTTCCCGATGAAGAAGTATCATTTTCTAGATAAGATATTGCAGAGTCGTACCCTGGATGGAGAATGTTTTTTGATGGAGCAGCAAACTTTAAAGGAGTCAGAATTTGGGCAGTCCTGATTTCGGAATCTGGACAGCACTATCTAGCATCGGCAAAGATAAGATTTCCTTGTACCAATAATATGGCTGAATACGAAGCGTGCATCCTTGGGATCAGAATGGCAGTCGACATGAACGTTAAAGAAATTTTGGTCATAGGGGATTCTGATCTATTGATACACCAAGTCCAAGGGGAATGGTCCACCAAGAATGTCAAGATACTTCCGCATGCACTGGGTGAAGGAGCTATGCAAGAAGTTCACGAAATTAAGTTCAAGCACGTCCCCAGGATTCAGAATGAGTTCGTTGACGCCTTTGCAATTCTATCATCCATGATTCATCATCCAGACAAGAACTATATCGACCCTATCGAGGTAGAAATCAGGGATCAACATGCCTATTGCTTCCGTGTAGATGAAGAGCCGATGGTAAACCATGGTATCACGACATCAGGAAATTCCTTGCAACCAGAGAATACCCGGAGAATGCTAGTAATAGTCAAAAGAAAGCCCTGAGGAGGTTTGTAAACCACTTTTTCCTCAATGGGGAAGTCCTATACAGGAGGACCCTAGATTTAGGTTTGTTGAGATATGTAGACGCTACCGAGGCAACCAGTTTATTGGAAGAAATACATGCAGGAACGTGCAGGCCCCATATGAATGGGTTCACATTAGCCAAGATCTTGGGGCATGGACATGATTGGACCTATAGATCCTGCCGCATCAAATGGGAATCGCTTTATCCCAGTAGCTATTGACTACTTTACTAAATGGGTCGAATCATCTACCTACAAGGCCGTCACAAAGAAGGTAATGGAAGATTTCGTCCGGAACAACATCGTCTGTAGATTTGGAATACTGGAGTCTATCATCACTGACAATGCCACTAACCTCAACAGCAAACGCATAAAAGAAATCTGCGAAAAGTTCAGAATTGTCCACCACAATTCCACAGCCTACAGACCACAAATGAATTAGGCAGTCGAGGCAGCCAACAAGAATATCAAGAGAATTCTACAAAAGATAGTGGACAACCATAGGCAATGGCATGAGAAACTATCTTTCGCCTTAATAGGTTATCGGACCACCATGAGAACATCCACTGGGGAAACACGATACATTTTAGTATACGGCACTGAAGCTGTGATACCGGAAGAGGTTGAAATACCATCTTTAAGGGTCATTCAAGAGGCCAAATTGGAAGATGTAGAGTGGATATCGGTCAGACAGGAGCAACTCATGCTCATCGACGAGAAAATAATAGATTCAGTATGCCATGGTCAGCTGTATCTGAACAGGATGGAC
The DNA here is from genome assembly GCA_002018475.1 of Nicotiana obtusifolia. NCBI lineage: Eukaryota > Viridiplantae > Streptophyta > Magnoliopsida > Solanales > Solanaceae > Nicotiana > Nicotiana obtusifolia. Next base: position 32,415 of record MCJB01009865.1, on the reverse strand, counting down.
AGTGCATTTAACAAAAGAGTGAAGCCTCGCCAGTTCGCACTAAGGCAGTTGGTCTTGAAGAAAATCTTCCCCACCAAGAGGAAGCCAAAGGAAAGTTCGCACCAAACTAGCAAGGTCCTTACGTGGTTCACCGAGTATTGTCGAGTGGAGCTCTAATCTTGGCAGAAATGGATGGAAGAATCAACACGAAGCCCATCAACTCAGACGCAATCAAGAGAAAGGCAAATAGAGTTAGGTTTTTGCTGTAATAGAGCTATGTTCTACCTGACTTCCCACGGAGGGATACGTAGGCAACCCACGTAGGGTTCCGTTTCCCTCCCCCTTTCTTTTGTAATAGAAGAAAAACCAAATATTACTTTTGTATGTTGCTCAGGAACTACGCCGACTTGATTTCCTTAGAAAGGAATACGTAGGCGATCCTCATCGGATTCAGTCGTCCTTTGTAATTGAGCCACGTTCTGGCCTGATTCCATTTAGATACGTAGGTAGTCTGAGTTTGACTCGGCCATTTCAGTCTTAATCTCATCATTGTTGCATCTGTTGTAATCGAACTACGTCTTGACCTGATTCCATTTGGATACGTAGGCTGCCTAAGTCAAGCTCGATCATTTTTATCTTATTTTATCATAACCCACGAACTACGTTCAGACCTGATTCCGTTTTGGATACGTAGGCAACCTAAAAGGGTTAGGTCACAATCTTAGGAAAACCTTTGTAATGCATTAGTTTGAATTAGGACGCAGCCGTAGCGACAAGCAGCCGCGTCATCAAGCATCGCGAAGGATCGACATCAATGGGATAAAGTTTTCAAGAAGAGGCGCTCGTGTGTGGAGACCTTTCCGTAACATGACATAACCCGGAACGACGGCATTTGCCTTAAAAAACAAAGCATTTTAAAAATGTTTTCGAAAATACAGTAATTTGTTCCATCTACCGAACTTCGCGGCGCAACCACGTCAGAGGATGGGGAAAACCAACATTGTGTTCGACACAAACCAACTTCCCCGCTCCCGCTAAGAATTTTTCTTTGAGTACAGGATCAACAGGAAGCGAGGAAGCATTGAGACCACACTAGGGCAAATGACGGATCCGCCACCTTCCTAAGATTATCTCTCTTTCTCCTTTTACTTAATTTTTTCCGGTACAGTTAAGGCTAATCTTTGAATCCTTTGCAGGTACCTCAAAGTCGTACCGCTAATACGGGAAAACCCTATACATAGCAAACCGCCTGCTCAAACAATCGGAGCACCTTGTACAAATGAGTCGTCGGTTTCACCAATTGAAGCCCTATATATAGAAAACCGCCTGCTCAACTAATCGGAGTACCCTATATAGAATGAGTTGTCGGCTTCACCAATTGAAGTCCTGTATATAGCAAACCGTCAGCTCAATCGATCGGAGCACCCTGTACAAATCGAGCATCAGCATCGCCAATTGGAGCCTTGTATATAGCGAACTATCCACTTCGCCAACAAAACAAGTTGCAACGCCACTCTGTCACAATAGACGCTAGGATAGGCAGTCACGAACCTCATCACTGATGTTCTGCCAATCGATGGCCGCAACTTAGCTTTGCAGTAAGAGTATCTCTTGGGAATGCTTTTCTTTTTCTTTGCTATTACTTTGAATGTTTTGACATTTTGTTGATGCAGCTTCAGGCATGATTGCGATTTTAGCCCATCACTCCTAAGTGGAGATTACTTTACATTTCATTGCAAAGCTCTCCTAACAAGCGGAGACATTTCTCAGTGCAAAGCTCTCCCAACAAGCGGAGACGCACTCTAAAAATCAAGCTCTCCCAACTAGCGGAGACAATTTTCAAATGCTCTGACAGCTGCGGAATGGTACACAGCCCGGCTAACAAATCTAGTCAAGATCAAGTATCCCATCATCCCGATCCCAAATAACGGCTCGCCGGCAGCCAGGCATCATCATTCCTGCATCATCTACATCACATCTTAATATATTCTGCATTGAAATATATGGGTATGCGTGTATTTCATTTGTTTTGCAGGAACAAACATTGCAATGTGGAACTCTTTCTAAGCACCAGACCAAAATATAACGCTACGAGGGACAACAAACTCATTAGCGGGCCAAGGATCCAAGTTCAAGCACAAAACGACCAGTAGAACCTAAAATTTTCCAATCCTTCAAATTAAGCCGCAAAATTCAAGCTATCATGAGTGCCCAATCCTCGTCTCGCGGTTGTCATAATACGATACTGGGGCAGTTCCTGCGAGTATCGCTTCCTAAAAAATCTTCACTCCATAACTACATGAGGCCTGATCCTCATTAAGCCCGAGGTACGTAAGCAATTCAAAGCCAGAATTCGGCCCCAGTCCCTTCAAAATTCTTTCCAAAATCTTCCTAAAATCCTTCTTAACTCTCCTTAAATATTGCAATTCATAATCTTCATGTTACTCCTGCAATGCATGCCTAAAAGTCGGGACAAAATTTGCTTTGGTTCAATTTCTTTGTCCGAAAACTCTTTCATCGTCTTCGGTCAAAGAGGGGGAGCTGTTGACAGCCAATTTTGTCCCTCCCTTTTAAAATTAATCTAGTTATACTTAATAATTTATAGTAAATATTTTGAAAGTATTTTCTATCAATAAAACATATTTCTACACATTAATTAAGTATTAGTTATGAAATTAATCACCTAGTATTAGTATTATGTAATTACAGATATCCTTCTATTTTAATACTATAAAAATGATTCTTTAAAGGCGCCATAGAGGTCTTTATGATTAATTTAACAAATTACTTCTTAGAATTTTGATTAACTAAGATTATCGTGTTAATAATTCAAATTAGTGTTGTAATTTAGAAAATAAAGTATTTTATAAATAATTAAATACAATAATTAATAGTATATTTGATATTTATAATTTTACTGCATTTTATTGGAAATCAATTAAGTTTAATTAAATTAATTATACGAGGGTTAAAGACTAAATGGCTACAATTGCAATTGCATAATTAAAAATAAATTGGCCATTCTTTAAATCAAAACCAGCCCAATCCGGAAATACCCAGTCCAAAGAATCCCTCCCTTTCCACATTGGTAATCTATGCCATCACGTTTGAGCCAATCACAGCATGCCATGTCGCCTTTCCCATCCTCTCCCACAAAGGAAACACAACCCATCCTGGCCGTTGATTAATATCATCAACGGACAAGGATTAATTCTATTTTTTTCCATTTATTTTGAAAGCCCGTCTTGTTTATCTCCGCCGTTGGATCACAAAAATCCAACAACCATCAAATTTTCTCCATAAAATCATTTTAAATGCCAAACTCTCAAAATAATCGGAGTTGTTGATCAAATGATCCAACGACTCTCGTTTTGTCTCTCATTCTTAACCCCAGAGACGACCCAATTCATTTCAAACTGTAAAATCAGTTCGTCTAAGATCCAGTCGCCCCATTTCCCCTTCCGTTCACTTTTCTCTCAACGTCCCATGAACTTCAATCAACAGACCTTGCACAAATTCGTGCAAGGTCATGAGATTTCTCAGCAAATGATCTCTCTTGCTTCCCTATCTGTGAATCTTGTTGATATTTCCTTCTTTGTTTATCAAATCTGAAATACCAAAATCTGAACCTTAGAACCAAAACATCATTTCGTCTTCATTCTTTCAAATCCAAACTTGCAGAATCATCCGCTTTGTCCCTATGTTGTCAGGCCTGTGATTCACTTTCTATTTTCACTAATTAGATTCAAAAATCCCAAATTTGAAACCCTAGACTCAAGGGTGAAACTTCAAGTCTCTAGATTTCTTTTGTGCTCGGTCAAATTGGAGCATGAATGAGCATATCTCAAAGCCTCACTATGATTATTCGAAGTCCAGAGGTCAAATGCAATGGCCTCTGGGCATTGGCTTTGACCGATGGGTTTTGCCTTCAACAGTCAGCCTTCCCCACTTAGGTAAATCTTCTCATGATCCCCCCTCCCCCCCCCCCCC
>MCJB01009865.1:12818-28426 GCA_002018475.1 Nicotiana obtusifolia | reverse complement strand
CCCCCCCCCCCCCCGATTTCTTCAATTTTCACTCATTTTCTTGCATCATCTGAGCTTCGTCACTTTCCACTATCATTTTGCATCCTTTGAAACCCTAAGGTTTTGAATGCACTATAAATAGAGCCTTCAATGCTCTCACCTAACAGACTATAAAAAAGAGAGAAAGAAAGCAACACTAAGATTTCATTTAAAAAGTTTTAGGTTCCTTACTGATTTCTGATTCTCTTTTCATTTCTGAGTTCTTTCACTACTCAAGATTGAAGCTTTGGGTCATAGGAAATTGAATAACTCCTGTTTGGTCTGCTGCCCTAGAGAAGATCAGTACACCTCCACCATTTCTCTTTTGATTGTCTTATTCGAATATGACGAACAATGATGATGTCTTTTATTAGTTGTGTTCATTTATGATGTTTGTCATTAGTGTATAGATGTTATTTTCAGTCCATGATGATATGTTGTTAATTTGTGGTCATCTGTCATACTTTTGAGTATCTCTAATTGGTATTAGTTGAGTTGTTATGTGACCTTAATGACTTCTATTCTGAATCTAGATAGTTTACATGATTAAATTTTCTTAGTATGCTTCAATGACTCCTCTTGATTTAATGATCTCTTAGCTGAAGCATGTGAAGTTTAAATGTTCAAATGATCTCCTCTTTTATATAAGTGTTTGCTAACTCTAAGGGCAACTTCTGAGTCATAATTATGAGAGTCTTTTGCCTGTGTATAACTGTTGGTTACATCTCTAAGTCTCTTTGTATGAAACAATCTCACCAAGGTGAACTCCTATGAACATCAGTAACCATTCTGCATATACCTTGTTATGATCAAGTTATCTTTCATAAAATAGCTTATAGTCATGATTGCTATAGTTGAATGATAACGGTTTACAAGCTAAGTATAACTACATCATGTTTAGATGTTAATCTTAGTCTACGCAGCTGAGTTAAACCTGTTTGGTACAAGATCTTCCTTGTCTTTAACTCCATTTTTGACACTGTTGACATGGTCTCATAATGAATAAAACTCATCCTGCTTTTTGTAAGACCCTAACCTTATCTGAAACATCTATGTGTAGTTGAATGAAAATGATGCATATACCTCTGTTTTTCTCCATGATTTCATATTCCTGTAAATTATTTTGAAACTGCATTCAGTCCTCTCTTTCCCTGCTAATCTGAACTGAACCAGGTCTGTAAATCCTAAGAGAAACTTCTTATTGCTGATGTTTGGACATAATAGTTGACCTATCTTAGTAAAAGGTTAGTACTCTTATGAAGATGTAGTTCTGCGATCAATTACAAACTGAAGTAAGATTGATAATCTGTGATCCTGTTACGCACCTTTAGGAATTCCATGTTTGAATCAGTGAACCTGTAGTCATGCTAAGAGTTCTGATTGTATTCTGTTATCTTTAGTAACACCTATAGAGGTTGCTAACTATGACTGTTTGTCTGAACCTTTGTTGATTCTTTAAAGAGTTCCAAGTAGTATTTGTTAACCTATGTGTGCTAGTGGCAAGACCTAAGTTAACCAATCTTTGATTAGTTTGCTAGGACATAAGCATATGTATTTCTGGATTGCTATATATCTGAATTGTATGCTCTTTATCTATCCTCAAGATGTGATCTCAAGTGTTTCATTCTTTAGCAGTAACATTATAGTGTTCCTGCCTCTATGTGTGTTTGGAATCCGACCTTCAGACTTGTTTAATATGTGTTTCATTCATTTAGTATTGGAAATATAGTTATAAAAAGGAAACTGTTTCCATGTCCTTATGTTATTTTGCCAAGAAAGAAAGTATACTTCTGTGGTAGGATGTATCATGGTAATTGGTTTACATTGAAAGAGCCTCATTGGCACTTAAACCTGTGGGGAAAATATGAGTCGTTAGTGGTTAGGGGTATTTAGGAGTAGATTTTAGCTCTAGGCTGGGCTGCTTTCCCCGGCACAAGCATTGCCCCGGGCCTTGAGACTCTTGGGAACTTTGAAGTGTCGGGGGATTCAAAGAAGGCATTGACCTTGAGTGGAACTCTCTCCTTAGCCCTTAATTCATTGACACTCTTTATTCTCTTTGGGTTTAGTGTTTAATGACAATGAAAAGTTTTCAATGCAAATTATTTACCATATATAACCGTCACATTAGTATAAGTTCTCATAGTATTTGAGTATTGATAGTTTGTTATATTTTGCTCCAATCATTTACTTATGTGTTTTATGCGTCATTGATTATACTGAATAAGTATCTAATGACCTTCTCTCTTTTTTACATGTACATTTGTTTGGGCCTGTTGAGTTCTTAAGGAACTCAGGCTCAAGTCCAGCATTGCTGTGTTTTCTAGAAATTCGAAGTCAGCTGCCGCTCGTACCTATTACTTCTGGGCCTACCTCTTTTAGGCCCAAATACCAGAGTCCAATGTTCTCCTTTAAACTCCTTTATTGTTTACTGTTTCATTTCCTTAGCCTTGCTGTCTTGTCGCATTTTGCTGCGTTCTTGTTGTTGTTTTGTCTCATATGTATACAACAATTATACATTGGATTGAATGATTTACTTTATATTTTAAGTCATATAACACATAGGCAAGCCTTAAAGAACGTAAGATCAAAAGAAGTATTAGTTAGTAACTAATCCCCATTCGCAAATCATAAGTTGTTTGTATCATTAAACTGCTATATTTTCGCTAAATTTTCTTAAAGATTTTGAAGCCCAAAAAACAAAGCTTAGCAAGAGATGGCAGCTGCTCTTTCAAAAAAGAAAACCGGAAGTGAATCTCAAGTTTGATCTTCAGAAGGGAAATCAAATCATTTCGAAAATAAGGTGTTGTCGCCCCAAAAATAAAGATTTTCACACGGTTTTCTTCAAGTCTAGAAGCCAAGGTATATCTTAGACTTACTTTCATAGCACCTTCATCTCATTAGAATAATATGCACCCCATGCTTTAGGAACAAAGTGTTTTAATTTAGTTTTCCTTTTTACTTATTTTTTCTTAAATACAAACATCCTATATACTCTTTTAAAAACTCTTTTCAAGCATATATGCACTAAAATTATTTTTCTCTATAAATTCATACCCTTTTAAGCTACACCCTCCCTTCATAAGTATATCCTAATATACGGTAAGTCGTACCCATAGAGCATTAGTTAAGGCATAGTATAAATAATTAATTTTAAATCTAGTCTAAGTCCTATGGAGCTACCTCAGGTAGATTTTAAGGAATGCCTAACACCTTCCTCTTAGAAGAACAAGAACCTTTTCTCGTAATCTCACCGGTTAGCAGACTAATAAAGAATATGACTTTAGTAATTAAATAGGTACCCTAGTATACTTTTAAATATTAGGTAGCGACTCTCTTTCTTCAACAACAGAGAAACCACAAGTTGGATCTTGTTTTGAATAGTGCAAAATGGGGTGCAACATTATACATGCGGCAAAATATGGGTGACGATATGTGAATGCTGCGACATAAGGGAGGCATTTTATTGTTATGTGTATGCAGCAAAATAAAGGTAGCAATATGTTCATGCGGCGATATAAGGGAGGCATTCGATTGTTATGTGCATGCGGCTAAATAAGGGTGGCGATATGTGCATGCAACGGTATAAGGGAGGTATTTCTTTGTTATGTGCATGCGACAAAATAAGAGTGGCATTGTTGATAGTGTTATATGATGATTCGGAGGTGTCTTTCTTGATGTTGTTTATGTGTTGAAATGGGATTGATATTTTGATTGCATACACTTTCCTTAAAAGTTTTTGTCTTGTATTTTTAATAAGTTGTTTGTTGAACTTGACATTCTATCACATGGCCCACCTCTTTTGATGATTTGTTGATAAAGATGGGCTTTTCTATGCTGAGTTGTCATCACATGCCCTACGAGATAGCTGATATTATTTTTCTTATATATTCCGTCGTCAGTTATTGATATATTACATAGGTGCAAGTGTAATTTATATTGTGGCACGAGGTCTTTGTTGTGCGAGTGTGATTGGTATTGGCACGAGGTCTTTGTCATGTGAGCACGAGGTCATTTCTAAGTGAATGTGTTTGATATGAGCACGAGGTCTTTATCGTGCGAGTGTGATTGATATTGGCACGAGGTCTTTGTAGTGCAAGTGTGACTTATCTGAGCGCGAGGTCTTTGCCGCGCGAGTGTGATTGCATATTTTGATACGAGGTTTTTGTCGTGCAAGTGTGACTCATAACGTGGGCACAAGGTGTCATATGTGTGTATTTTAGTTGATGACTTGTTGCTAAAGCTAAGCCTTTACTTGCATTGAATTATTATTACTAGTTCTGATGAAATTTCTGTTATTACTTACCTGCCATACTTTCTATTGCCAGTCTTTGATATATTGCCCAGGTTAGTTGACTAGTGAGTATCACATGACTTGAACATCGTCACTATTTCACCAAGTTTAGGCTTGATTATTATTGGGTACCAACCGTGGTGTACTCATACTATATTTTTCACCTTCGTTGTAGATTCTTAGAGCTGAGCTACAGTGGATAACAAAGGCAGGCATTGAAGTCGTAGCTGCATCCCATATTCGAGCTATCATTTGTTTATGGTAGATTAGGACCTCATTTATGTTTATGTAATCTTCAAAGAGATGTTGTACTTATTTGTTTACCAGTTTTTATAAAATCAAAATCATAGTGGCTCATGACTTGTACCGCCAGTCCTTACAATAGTTATTTGAAATCTTTTGCAGTTTTTTCTATAATATTGATGATTTCTCATTTCAATTGTAGCTTATACTGTTTGAATTACTTAGCAGCTTGGGTTAGGTACCATCACGACTTTGTGGGATTTTGGGTCGTGACAGGGTATAGGTCCTTGAAACCTATACCTTCTTGGTTACATAATAATACTCTAAAAAATATTTCTTTATAGCAATTCGTAAAACCTTTTTTTTTATTCATACTTTTGTACATACATCATAGCTTTTATTCATGGCATAATTGGCCGCATATCATCTTCATTCTTTTATTTAATTCATATGCCATGGATTGTGAAAACTCATCAAAGGTATTTAAAATATTAGAAAGTCATAGCTACAAACACATGAGCACATGAAAGCTTAAAATACTTGAAATATTTTTGTAATGATCTGATCGGTTATTTTGAGCATTGGTATTCTGTTTGATGGTTTGAGGTCTTCAGTAGCTTCAAATATATGTTACGACTTGCATGTCTGGTTGTTTTTGACTTGCGGGAAGTTCGGGATTAATTCGGAAGAGTAATTCTCAATTTAGAAGCCTTAAGTTGGAAGAGTTGACTAAGGTTTGACTTGTAAACGACCTCGAATTCGTGTTTTGATGGTTCGAATAGGTTCTTATGGTGATTTTGTACTTAGGCACATGTCTGGATTTGTATTTGGATGTTCCTAGGATGATATGACTTATTTGGTCTAATGTTGGCAATTTGAAGGTTTAAAAATATCGTAAGTTTGACCATGAGTTGACTTTATGGCTATTGGATTTGGATTATTTTTCTGGTACTTGCAATGGGTCTGTTTTATCATTTAAAACTTGTGTTCGAAGTTTGGTTTTGTCTCGAGTTGATTTGGTATAGATCAGACGCTTAATTGTGAATATCTAAAGTTCTTGAATTGGAAGGTTGTATGTTGAGTTTTGGTGTTCGATTCCTGATTTTCGTGTTATTTATGATGTTTTGAGCTTTTGGATAAGTTTAGATAACGTATTTGAACTTGTTAGTAGGATTAGACGGGGTTCCGGGGGCTTTGGGTGTATTTTGGATTGGCTTCGGACCATTTGAAAGTGTTTTGGTAGGCCTGGTACTAGAGTCACACACCTGCAATGGTTTTTGCGCAAGTGCGAGGCCATAGAAGCGCCGGGGTGGTCGCATCTGCGAGAAAAGCTAGGGGGATGGGAAGACTGCAAATGTAGAGTATTTGTGCATCTGTACAACCGCATGAGCGGGTATATGTGCACAAAAGCACAGACGCATGAGCGAAACCTTTGTTGCAAAAGCGATTGGGGGCTGGGGTGAGGCAGCTCGCAGAAGCGAGGTTTGTCCGCATACGGTTTCACAAAAGCGGGCATCTGAATTGCAAATGCGATATTGCCTAACAGCATGTTATAATTCGAGGGTTCGTTCATATTTTATTATTTTGAGATTGGGAGCTCGGATGGAGGCGATTTTCACCTACTTTGATTGGATAAGTGTTCTTGATTCGGATTTGATTATTATTCATGATTCTATATTTGATTTTGGCATTTGATTGGTGAATCTAAGAGGGAAATTAGGAATTTTGGCAAAACATTTCTAAAGTAAAAAATGGATATTTGAACTCCGATTTGGAGTTGTTTTTGGATAAAACTTATATATTTGGACTCATATTCAAATAGTGTTCGGGAATTATGAGTTTGTCATGTTCCACTGTGCGTGCCCGGGTCGACGTTTTGGTTGACTTTGAGTATTTGATTTAAATATTCGACCTTTATGGTTTAGGTTTGATTCCTATGGCTTTACTTGATGTTATTGAGTTCTTATTTGCTAGATTCGAGTCGTTCGGGCATCGATTCGCATGGGAAGGCATTTTAGAGTATTGATTTAGCTTGTTTAAGGTAAGTGTCTTTGCTAGGTTTGGTTTAATTTTTCCTAATAATTGATATTATTTGCTCCACGCGGCAATGATGTATATATAAGGTGACGAGTGTATATACATGTGCCATGGGTATTCATGCTCGGTTTGGATTCTAGATTACTATATGGCTTATTGGTTGTGTGTTCTACTTGATTCCATCTATTTTTCAATTAATTAACTACGTGAGCATAAATCATGCTAGAGCTAATGTTAAGGTTATTGGTGCCTTAGTTTGAACATGACGAACTAATCTTAAGAATGATGATATGCTACCTCGAAAATAGTCTGATGTACGTTATGAACACACATCCGTACTTGTTACTCTCGTGTTGTGCCTTGAATTGAACGAGTGCTCTCTGTGATGTATGTGCGATCCTTTGTATGACTATGGGGGTTCATCCCTTTTTCATGCTAGAGGTCATGTTTTAGGATTACTATTTCCTAAATTGGCCAAGTTGCGCATTTGTGGAATCATTTCTAAGTTGACTTAGCAGGCATGCTTTATATGTTTAAGCCTCGCATTCATTTATTTTCATGTAATTGTGCACTTTGTTGATAAATTATGAGCGTATGTGTTTGATGATGATGTGGCTTATTGCATTGTTGTGATTATGGCACATGTGGATATGTTGGTTGGGTATTGGCACGAAGTTTTTCCATGCGATTGTGATTGATATTCGTATTGTGTCAGAATACGGAGCGATAAGGGTGGATATTGTTGCTATGTCATGGTACATAGCGATAAGGGTGGATATTGCTATTATGTCGGATGCAAGGCGATAAGGGTGGATATTGTTATCGTGTCGGGTGCAGAGCGATAAGGGTGAATAATGTCATTATGTCGTGTGCAGGTGATAAAAGTGGATATTATTATTGTGTCGGGTGCGGAGAAATAAGGGTGGATATTGTTAGTCTGTAGGGGTGCAGAGTGATAAGGTTGATATTGTTATTGTGATGAAATGTGGAATACAAGGGTTAAATATGCATATAAATCCATTATGTTTGTCATGCATTTCTACATGACTTTGTGTTGTATCTAACATACTAATTTATGCCTTTGTTATTATTTGATGATTTGGTTGTCAAGATGGATTTACCTATGTGTAGTTGATATCTTATCTCTTTTTGAGTTGTCGGTAGCGTATCAAATTGGCATGATAAGGAAGTTGTCATCATGCATTGATATATTTGATTCTTGGAAGGTTCTCTTAAACGTGTTTGGGAATTAATACGGAATTGGATCTTGTTGGGCACACATTTACAGTCATGTATAAGTATTGAGCACACATATTATATTTTGCATACCTATTCGTGAGCGGGGTTGGTGTAAATTGTATTTATTGGATATATCAAATTGGTAGAGTTTATTTATTACCCTACCAGTTGTGCACCTTTACCATCGATATTCTTGTAATTCTCTTTATGGAATATTTTCTCTGCATTATACATGTTATGAGCTGCAGAGGTTCTACTAAGTGAGTATCTTTTGACTTAAAAATCTCGTCACTACTTCTTTAAGGTTAGTCAAGATACTTACTGGAGTACATGAGGTCGGTTATACTCATACTACACTTTTGCACTTTTCATGCAAATTTTGGAACTGCGTAGCTATGGAAGACGAAGCCTTGCATTAGAAACGTACCAGCATATCATATTCATGCTACATTTTTTTCATGGTAGTTTAGGATTTTTTTTTTTTATGTAAACTTCAAACAGATGTTGTAAACATTCTTCATAACCACTTGGTAAATCTAATCTTAGTGGCTCATGACTTGTACTACCAGTCCTTGGGATAGTTGTATTAAATTTATTTACAGTTTTATTAATAATATTGATGGTTTCTCATTATGGTAGTAAGTTATACAATTTGGCTTACCCAGCGGGTTAGGTTATATGCCATCATGACTTGGTAGAATTTTTTATCTTGACAAGTTGGTATCAGAGAACTAAGTTCATAAGTTCGATGAGTCATGAGCAAGTGTCTAGTAGAGTCTTGCAGATTGGTATGATGATATCCATAACTATCTTAGAGAGTCTACAGGGCATCTAAGAAACTTCCCTTCTTTCTTTCCTTGTTGTGCGACCTTGTTTTAGCTTGAAGCATGTATCTTCAATTTCTTCCTATTCGTCTGTATGTGATATTGAGCACTCAGTATCAGTGTGCACCAACGGCTTGTGATGTTGTGCATGGGCTGCAAAGGGCTAGGATGTTGCGCATGGGCTGCAAAGGGCTAGGATGCTTGATCATTGTCTCGAGATGTTGTACACTTTCAGGATGTAGATGTGTTGGTGGATCTTTCAGTTGTTCACATGTGGAATAAAGTGGATTCTTATATTGTGTTGACGAGCGTAGCCTCAAGAGGATTAATTGGTTTCCTAGTTGTTGTGGCCATGGTAGGGTCATGGTAAGATATCAATTTGAGACTAGCCGATGGTTTATCTCTTGCGAGAAAATTTGAGGTTGTGTGTTTCGTATGAGGCTTACTATTATTTCAAAGCACTAGAGGAAGTTGGCTTGACCGTCACAAGGGTGAGTATGCACTTTGGGAGAGTCTTTGGAGTGTTTTATGACTAGTGTCGCATGAGTTTATGACATAATCAGCTGATTAAATACGCGGGATTGGGGAAGCTATGAAGGAAGGGTACTGTAAGTTACAGATAATATGTTCTATGGCTTCGAGCCAAGTGGGGGGAGTCTGCTATCGACTATCGAATCGCATGGTCATGTGTTATATCAATTTCTAGAATAGGGGACGCTTGTGGATTTTTTATAACTTGAAATGGATGACTTCAAGGATGATTTGAGCAAGGGATGGTCTGGATGCATGATGTACTATACTTTGTGGGTATATGGAAATCTTGGAATGATTCAAGTTTGATATTCGTTGTGGATGTAGTGTGCAAGAAAAAGGAATCGCTGGGTTACTTCTTTTGGATATTCATGCACTGGTGGAGCACAGGTTGTTCAGTACATATTGGTTGTGCATCAAAGATTGGAACAAAGTGGATGACCATCGAGAAGGTTCTTATGGGTTCAACATTCTTATGTGGTATTTAAAGATTTTCGGAATTGTGTATGGCTAGGACTTGAGATCTATATTAGATGGTGGTGAGACTTGAGGTACTTCTATATTATTATTGGCTATACATTACAATATTAGAGAGATAGAATAAACAGCTTAAATTCATAGAAGGTTTCTTCAGAGTGAACATTTCGGTTTGAGTTACCTTTGGGTCTGGCAATTTGTGTGATTTGGTTAATTAGAGGGATTCAGTCCTGATGGCCTGGTCATGTGTGACTGGGTTTCGAAGAGTTCATGATGATTTTGACTACCACTTGAGGTTGACGTCTTCTATAGGTATAGAAGGTTGTTGTGTGTCACGACGTTCTTCTAGATTGAGTTTAGTGGAGGGTTCTTGGTTAATGAAGTGCCTATCCTTCTTGTGATTCAAAAGTTGATGATGAAATTCTCGTGTTTTCACAAGTTAACTTTGATAATTGCCGTGCGCCGTGTGAGATGGAGATTTGCATGGACAAGGTTGCAGATCAATATCAAAATAAGGTCATGAGTTTAGCAATCATGAGAGATTTCAGATGTTTAGAGGATGCTAGCACTATCTTGTGTTGCTTGAGAAGAGTGTGTGTCGTAGAAGACCCATTGTTTAACTTGCGGATGCTTGACTAGTACTACAAAGATCGCCTAGTTGTTGACTGCTGATCATTAGGTTTTTCTACGTGATGCGGAAGACTTATGGAAGTATTTCTCATGAGGTGATTGTGTATGAGTGATGTGTCAGTCCTTTGAGTGGGAGAGTCGAAATCAGATATGGGGATTCTTTTATTCTTGAGGTTTAGAGACTGGATCTTCTCAGAGATAGACTATTCCTTGGTTGCGGGCTGTAAAGGTATATTAGGAGTTAGGCAGTTGATGGTATGTGTTAGGACTAGCTTGCTATGCACTTTGGAAGGTTATTTACCTGTTTTGGTACTATCAGAATTGATTTGGGGCCCATTGATAGACCTAATGACAATGTGTATTCTGCATCGGAGCGGGTTTGTTGCTCAGCACAATGATTGCTGGGGTGAGTCAGTGACTATAGTTAATCTCATTCATGTCCTGATATGTTCCATGTGTTACTCCCTTACGCTACGATGGGTTGTGAGACTACTTGACTATTCACACACATGATATGGTTTTGTTTCGGCCTGGTGGGGAGATTTGGAGCGAGATGGCTCTTAGGGTGTTGAATTATTCATTGTGCTTGGTTATGGTGTTCTTGTCTATGTTATATTGTGCTATCTGTTTCTCCATGGTTATGGTCATGCAGTTCGCGTGTTTGTTGTTGATATGCATGTGATTGTTGGTTGTGAGCATTATGGCTCGATAGGTATTCCAAGTGGATCAGTGTGTTTGGATCGGGCTACGTGCCACAACAGGAGTATGTTAGGATGTGATTTTTTGTGGTTATTTTGTGTGTTTTGCTTCTCCACTGTGGGATGGATTCATAGCATTGTGTCATTATGGTTGGACTTGTTGGGTAGTTCTCTTATTTGGTCCTTCTTCTATCTTTGATTATATTCTAGTTGTTGCTTGTTGGGTGTGGATTGAGTCATATGGAGGTTCTAAGTGGCATTGCATGTGGCTTGTCAATCGAGCAGCTTGTACTATGTGAGATAAGATTATTGGACTTGGAATTAGAGCAATCAGATCGGGATAAGATATGTTTAGAAGAATAATGTCATTAGTCAGCTCAGAATTTGGCAATGGTTCTTGTCGGGCAAGAGAGCTCCACGACTTATTAACCTGGAGAGTGGTTATGAGTTTCTACATGTTTCTTTCATCATTAGCTGTGTTGCGAAAGTTTGGAACAAGGTTTTACATGATATGAGGTATGTTGTTAGTACCGGATTTGGTAATGAGCAGCTATTACAGTCTGAAATATTACTATGAGTACATGAGTTAGTGGTATATTATGTGATTATATCTTGGAATATGATTATGGATTGATGCAGCTTGTTTAGACTTATACAGTGCATAGCTTTGAGAATCAGGTCTTACAAAATATTTTGGGTGTTGGAGATTCGGTTCTAAGGTTCATAAACTAAGGTTGAAGAAAGAATCTTCAGTTAGGTTGTGTTGACAGGCTTATATAGATTGAGGTAACGTGGGATCGCCCATAGGTATGTGTATGGTGAGTTTATACAGTAATTTCATGGCTTTGAAACGACTCTTGGCACGTTCAGGGACTAGCGCATATTGTGGGGGAGAATGTAACAACCCAATCGGTCGTTTTGAGCATGGCATTCCATTCGATGATTTGAGGTCTTGGGTAGCTTCATATGATATATTTTGGCTTGCGTGCATGGTTGGTTTTGATTTGCGAGAAATTCGGGATTGATTCAGAAGACAATTCTTAATTTAAAAGCCTTAAGTTGGAAGAATTGACCAATATTTGACTTGTGAGTAAACAACCTCAGATTCGTGTTTTGATGGTTCCAATATGTTTGTATAGTGATTTTAGACTTAGACATATGTCTAAATTTGTATTTGGAAGTTCCTAGGATAATATGTTTTTTTTGTCGAAAGTTGGCAATTCGAAGGTTTAGAAATTTCATAAGTTTGACCATGAGTTGACTTTGTGTCTATCGGGTTCGGATTGTTATTCTGGACTTGAAATGGGTCCGTTTTGTCATTTCAAACTTATGTGCAAAGTTTGACTTTGTTCCGAGTTGATTTGGTATGGATCAGACACTTAGTTGGGAATATCTGAAGTTCTTGAATTGGAAGGTTGCATGATGAGTTTTGGCATTCGAGCTTTTGGATAAGTTTGGATAATATATTTGGACTTATTGGTAGGATTAAACGGGGTCCCGAGGGCTTCAAATGTCTTTCAGATTGGATTCGGACCATTTGGGAGTGTTTTGGCAGGCCTAGTACTGGTGTCGCACACTGCGATGATTTTTGCGCTGGTACGAGGTCGCAGAAGCACTGGAGTGGTCGGATCTCGAGGAACGTTGGGGTATGAAAAGTCCACATTGCAGATTATTTGCGCATCTACGCGTCCACATGAGCGGGTATGTATGTGCAGGAGCACAACCTTTGCCGCAGAAGCAATTGGTGGCTGAGGTGAGGTAGCTCGTAGAAGCGAGGTTTTGGTCGCATATACAATTTTGCAGAAGCAGGTATCTCAGTTGTAGATGCGATATTTCCTGACAACATGTTAAAATTCGAGGGTTCATTCATATTTCATTATTTTGAGATTGGGAGATCGGATGAAGGCGATTTTTAAGGCGATTTTCACTCCTTGTATTGGGTAAGTGTTCTTGATTCGGATTTGATTATTATTCATGATTTTATCTTTAATTTTGGCATTTGATTGGTAAAGTTAAGAGAGAAATGGGGAGTTTTGGCAAAACTTTTCAAAAGTGAAAAGAGTAGAGGTTGGAAACTCCGATTTGGAGTTGGTTTTAGATGAAACTTATATATTTGGACTTATATTCAAATGGATGTTTGGATTTGTTAGTTTTGTTAAGTTCCGAGGTACGGTCCCAGGTTGACTTTTTTGGTTGACTTTGAGTATTTGATTAAATATTCGACTTTTATCGTTTGGGTGTGATTCCTATGGCTTTGTTTGATGTTATTGAGTTATTTTTGGCTAGATTCGAATAGTTTGGGTGTCGATTCGCATGGGAATGCTTTTGTAGAGTAATAGTTTCGTTTGTTTAAGATAAGTGTCTTGTCTAGCTTTGATTGAATTTTTCCTAGTAATTGATATTATTTTCTACATGCGGGGGTGATGTACACATAAGGTGATGAGTGTATATATATGTGCCATGGGTATTTCATGTTGGAGGTGAATTTTAATTACTCTATGCCTTGTTGGTCGTGTGTGCTACTTGATTGTATGTATTATTCAATTAATTGACTATGTGAGCATAATCAACCATGCTAGAGCTAATGTTAAGGTTATTAATGCCTTAGTTTGAACATGATGAACTAATCTTGAGAGTGATGCTATACTGCCTCCGACGTAGTCAGATGTATGTTATAAACACACACCCATACTCGTTTCTCGTGTTGTGCCTTGAATTAAACGAGTACTCTCTGTGATGTATTCCTTTGTATGACTACGGGAGTTTATCCTTTTTCATGCTAGAGATCATATTTTAGGATTACCATTTCCTAAATTGGCCAAGTTGGACATTTGTAGAATTATTGTTAATTAATTTAGTCGTGGTCATGCTTTATATGTCTAACTGTTGCATTCATTTATTTCTATGTCCTTGTGCACTTTGTTGATAAATTATGAGTGTATGTCTTTAATGATATGGCTTATTGCATTGTTGTGATTATGGCACATGTTGACATGTTGGGCGGATTGGTTGGGTGTTGGCATGAGATTTTTGCCGTGCGATTGTGATTGATACTGTTATTGTGTCGGGGTACGAAGTGATAAGGGTGGATATTATTATTGTGTCAGGGTACGAAGCGATAGGGGTGTATACTGTTATTCTGCCGCGTATGGTATGATAAGGGTGGATATTGTTATTGTGGCGAGTGTGGAGCAATAAGGGTAGATATTATTATTGTATTGGATGCTGAGTGATAAGGGTAGATATTGTTATTGTATCGGTTGCGGAGTGATAAGGGTGGATATATTATTGTGTCAGGTGCGGAATGATAAGGGTGGATATTATCATTGTGCTGGGGTACGGAGCGATAAAGGTGGATGTTGTTATTGTAATAAAATGTAGAATACGAGGATGACATTCTTGAATATGCATGTAAATCCTTTATGTTTGTCATGCATTTCTATATGATTTTGTGTTGTATCTAACATGCTAATTTATTCCTCTGTTATTATTTCATAATTTGGTTGTCAAGATAAATTTACCTATATGGAGTGATATCTCATGTCTTGTCGAGTTATCGGTAGCGTATCGGATTGACATGATAAGGAAGATTGTCATCATGCATTATATATTTGATTCTTGGATGGTCTCTTTAACGTGTTATTTGGTAATTGATACAGAATAGGATCATATTGAGCACAACTTTACAGTCATGTATGAGTATTGAACATACATATTATATGGTGCATGCCTCTTCATGAGCGGGGTTGGTGTAAGTTGTATTTGTCGAACATGTCAAATTAGTTGAATTTATTTATTACCCAATCCCAGTTGTGCACCTTTACCACTGATATTCTTTATTCTATAATTGTCTTTTTGGAATATTTTCTCTATATTATACATGTTATTGAGCTGCACAGGTTCTCCTAAGTGAGTATCTTTTGACTTAAAAACTTCGTCACTACTTCTCTGAGGTTAGTCAAGATACTTATTGAGTACATAGGGTCGGTTGTACTCGATGAAGCCTTGCATTGGAGACGTACTAGCATACCATATTCATGCTACCTTTTGTTCATGGTAGTTTAGGACTTTATTTTTGTTTATGTAAACTTTAAATAGATATTGTATATATTCTTCATAATTGCTTTGTAAATCTAATCTTAGTGGCTCATGACTTGTACTGCTAGTTCTTAGGATAGTTTTATTGAATTCTTTCACTGTTTTATTGATAATATTGATGATTTTCTCATTATGGTAGTAAGTTATACAATTTGATTTACCTAGCGGATTGGGTTAGGTGCCATCACGACTTGGTGGGATTTTGGGTCGTGACAGTTTTCAAAGAGGAGAGCATAAAGATGGCAAGTGTAATATAAATCGAGTTCATAAGCTTTTGGTAATTCAAACATTTGAGTCAATTCCAAACAAAAAGAATAGAAACTTGAACAAACTATACTCGGAGTTTATAAGGAGTTCATACCTAGTTGTAATACTCCAATCTACATCACAAAAGTTCAACTGAACCAACATTAGTGAGTGTTTCTATGCTTTTAAGTCTTTTAGGCATTTTATCGAATACCTAGAGAACATAGCCCTTGACCACCTCTAATAATGGCGTTTCTTCCCCCCCCCCCCCCCCCC
>MCJB01009865.1:0-12798 GCA_002018475.1 Nicotiana obtusifolia | reverse complement strand
CACTTTTCCATCTTTGGGTAGTATGTGACCTTTAAACGCACATGCATGGTCATCCAAATTGCACTTACCCAACAAATACGTCAAACAACACTTTCTCCCTACTCTCTGCAATACCCAAACTCAAGACTAGGAGCTTGTGGCTTCTGATCACCATCATATAATATAACGACCGGACCGGTCGTTTTGCTTTCTAGATCCCTGTTCCCCTAATTAAGACTCCTCGTATGTGCTTTTACTATTTTATGACTTGCGGGGTTGTTAGTTCAGGTTTGGAAGGGTTCAGGTTGAATCGAAACACTTAGTTCCTTAATATTAGCTTAAAATGGTTAAGTTTGACTTGAGTCAACATTTTGAGTAAACGACCTCGGAATTGGGATTTGACGGTCCCAATAGGTTCGTATGATGATTTTGGACTTGGGCGTATGTTCGGATCAGATTTTGGATGACCCGGGCACGTTTTAGCGCTTAATATTGAAAGTTGACGCATTGAAGGTTTTCAAGTTCTTTAAATTTGGTTGGAAGTAGGATTTGGTGCTGTCGAGGTCCTATTGGGATTCTGAGCCTGGGAATAATTCCATGTGGTGATTTGTGACGTGCACTCAAAATTTGGCGTCATTCCGAGTTGATTTGATAGGAATCGGACATGCGGAAGTGTTTCTAGAAGTTTTTGAGTTTCATAATTTGATTCATGCTTTTTGGCGTCCAATTTGTATTTCTAGATGTTATTTTGGTGTTTTGATCGCACGAGCAGGTTCGTATTATGTTGCTGGATTGGTGAGTGTAATTAGACGGGATCCGGGGGGCCCCAGATTCAAAAAGGATTGGAATCGGACTCAGAATTTGACTTGGGGGAGCTGCTAGTGCTCTAGTTCTAGTGCGTTAGCACTTGTGAGGTTTTGGCCACAGGTGTGACCTCGCAGAAGCGGCCCATCGACCGCAAAAACGGCCTAGAGTAGGTTGTCTAGCGGTCGCAAAACCGGAGGCCTTATCGCACATGCGAGGTCGCAGGTGTGAGGAAAATAGTCGCAAGTGTGGGCTAGGCCAAGAAGCCTGGATTCGCAGGCGCGTGTGCGCAGGTGCGGACCAGCTTCGCAGAGCCGAAAGTACAAGCGCGCATTCTTCTCCATAGAAGCGGACTTAGCCAAGCTAGGCGAGGACCGCACCTGCGATGGATTTTTTCGCAGGTGCGCCCCAGGATCCGCAAAAGTGAAAATCGCTGGGGCAGTGAGGTTAATTTAATGACGGAACATAGGCTATTTTAGTTCATTTCTTTCATTTCTTGGACGATTTTAGAGCTCTTTGAAGAGGGGTTTTCACCTAGCACTTTGAGGTAAGTAATCTCTATACAAGATGAGTTTAATACATGCTTTTTGGGTATATTCTTAACACATAAATTGTAGAAATTATGGGTTTAGTTGAAAAATCTAGATTTTGATAAAAATGGGATTTAACCACGAAAATAATTATGGAATAGGGTGAAAATTTTTTATATTTGAGTTTGTGAGGTTATGGGTAACATTTATCTTCAAAAATTTTCGGAATCTGGATACGTGGGCCCCGAGGGGTAAATTTGAAGAATCTTCCAGTTTGGGTTGGATAATTACTCTAATAGCTAAATTATCAACTTGTGAGTGTATATTGATTGATTTATATAATATTTGCTAGCTTCGGATTGTTCTTCACCAAGTTGAGACTTTAGAGTGAATTCGTGGGTCGGAAAATGAGCTTTGAGACGAGGTAAGTCTCTTGTCTAACCTTCTAAGAGGTAACTCATCCCATTAGGTGTATCTTGTTGTGTATTACTTGTGTGGGGAGCTGCGTACGCACTAGATGACGAGAGTCCATGCATAGCTATATTCCATGATATGTCCGGGTAGTCTTAGATCCACGTCATGCCTTAATTGTACCACTGTGTTTATTTTGCATATTAATTGATTTGAATAGAGCTAGCGCTAGGGATTTTAAAGTTGCAAATTTGAAATGTAGATTTCTTATTTTTAGGAAGAACTGAGTAAATACATAGTAATTCTGAGAAATCCATGTCCTCTCGCGTCGCAAGTACTTCTGCGAGCGAGGTAAACTTCTCTACTCTCATGGGAGGGGGCTATTCGCCTCAGCAGTAGAATAATTGCATCTATGGTTCGTGACGTTCAACCCTCGACAGTGCATACAGTATTTTGGATCGGGCCATATGACCTCGGTATAAATAGCGCGTGATAATACTCGGAGCCCAATTACACTTGATATTATTTTATGGCTTGAGAGGTTATAATTTATTTAATGACCAAAATTGATTTGGAACTAGTAAGTGTTAGTTGGAGACTTTGGAAATTACTATCAGTTAAAGAATCATTTATTCAAGGCTTGCTATTGTGTTATTATTATTATTCACATAATTCATGCCTATTTAGAATTTCTGTATTTTATTTGCTGGCCTGTAGTAAGTGTCAATGTCGACCCCTCATCACTACTTCTTTGAGGTTATACTGAATACTTACTGGGTACATGTTGTTTATGTACTCACGCTACACTTCTGCACTAATCATGCAGGATCTGAGGCAAGTGCATCTGGTGTCCATTCAGGCGCGCACCCTTATTATCCTGAGGCTTAGTGGTGAGCTGCTCTCTGAGCCTGTTCTGCAGCACCCGCCATCCCTATCTTTTGTATTTACCTTCTATCTATCTCACTTTCAGATAGTTGTTTAAGTGTTTTGTATATTCTACTAGTTGCTCATACACTTGTGACACCGGGTCTTGGGAACATGCTAGTAGACACTTTATGACTTTTGAGTATTTATTTCATCATATTTGGTCTTTTATTAGTTTACTCTTACCTTGTAAAATTTTTCATTTTTCATTTACTTAATAAATAATTCAACTACTTTGAAATTATTAAAAGGAATAAATATATGGTTAGTTTAACGTTGGCTTGCCTAGCGACGACGTTGGGCGCCATCACGACCTGTAGGAGGATATGGGTCGTGACAACATGGTATCAGAGCACTAGGTTCACGTAGGTCTCACAAGTCATGAGCAGGCCTCATAGAGTCTTGCGGATCGGTGTGGAGACATCTGTACTTATCCTCGAGAGGCTATAGGGTGTTAAGAAACTACTCTTCCTTCATCTCCTATCATGCAGTTGATGTTGTGCTAAGTATCTTTCTCTTATTCTCTCACAGATGGTAGGAACGTGCGCGACAGATGTACCCGACCATGGAGGAGCTGCTCCCCTGTAGCTAGAGTCCGAGGGAGGGCTCCAGCTCGTGGTAGAGAACGAGGGCTTCCTAAAGTTGCTCTAGTTGTGCCACCAGTGGATCACTGGAGGATCCTGTTATTGAGGAACAGGGCGAGGTGCCTACAGCGGAGCCGACCCCAATAGATTTCATGTCTGCGCCAGGATTCCAAGAGGTCATGGGTCGTATGCTGCGGTTCATGGATTCTATGACTCAGGCTGGTTTATTTCCAGCAGACCCAGCCATATCTTAAGCGGGAGGGGGAGCACAAACCCCTACCGCTCAAGCTCCAGGGCATGCAGTTGCCGTGTATCATACCCTGGGTGCACTACCAGCGGGCGGAGCTCAGCCAGTTCCAGAAGCTTTACCTGAGCCCAGACCAGCTGCGACCGGCGAGCCGCAGAAGCTATTGGATAGATGGATCAGGCTACGTCCTCCTGTCTTTGGAGGTGAGCGACATGAAGACCCCTAGGATTTTATTGATCATTACAAGGACATACTGCATAACATGAGGATACGTTCCACGGGGTGGACTTTACCACCTTTCAGCCAAAGGGTAGGGCACGTAGATGGTGGCAGTCCTATCTTCTCGGTAAGCCAACAGGTACTCCTCTCTTGACTTAAGACCAATTCACACACCTCTTTCTGGATAGATATATTCCACCCTCTTAGAGGGAAGAGCTACGATTTCAATTCGAGCAGCTTTAGCAGGGTCAGATGTTAGTGACCGACTATGAGGCGAGATTCTCTGAGTTGTCTCGCATGCACTTATGATACTTCTCTCATCGATGTAGAGAGAGTGCGGAGGTTTGTTGCGGTTTTTCACTCTAGTATCCAGGCTATTATGGCCCGAGAGGTTGAGATGGGGACTTCTTGCGAGTTGGTTATGGAGATAGCTCGGAGGATTGAGGGTGTTCATCAGCGGATCCGAGAGCAGACGTCGAGGGACGAGTGGTTTCGGTATTCTGGAGGGTTCAGTTATGCTCCGTCTGAGGGCAGAGGTCAGTTTGTAAGGAGTCAGTTAGTAGGCCCACATATCCAGCACCGCCGCCACCTCGGGGTGCTCTAGCGTGGCCCTATTTCAGCGCTATTCCAGAGAGCTCATTTCGCCCCTCAGCTATTTAGGGTTCCTCCATTGGGTATTCAGGCCAAGGGTCAGACTTCAAATCAGCAATCCATCATTCCGAGGGGTTGTTTCGAGTGCGGGTATCCTGGCGACATGAAAAGATTTTGTCCCAGACTTCGGGGCAAGGTAGTACAATAGGGTCATTAGCCTATGATTATAGCACTAGCTGCCACACCAGCCGTTCGGCAGCCCAGAGACAGAGGGCAAGTGGGTAGGGGTCATTCTAGAGGTGGAGACCAGTCAGGTGGAGGCCAGTTAAGTGGCGCTCTAGCTAGGTTCTATGCTTTTCCAGCCAGACCAGATGCCGTAGCCTCAGATGCCGTGATCACAGGTATTATTTCTGTCTGCGATAAAGATGATTTGATACTATTTGATCCAGGGTCTATATATTCATATGTTTCACCTCTATTTGCTCTCATTCTGGTGCTCCTCACGAGTGCTTGGTTACTCTTGTATATGTGTCCATGCCAATAGGCGGTTCTGTTGTTGTGGATCGGATCTATCGATCATGTATCGTGACTTTCTGTGGTAATAAGACTAGAGCAGATCTTCTATTGCTTGATATGACCAACTTTGAGGTCATCTTGGGCATGGACTGGTTGTCTCCATATCATGTCATCCTTGATTGCCTTGCCATGACTGTTACCTTGGCATTGCCAGAGTTGCCTAGATTGGAGTGGAAGGGTTCATCTGTCAGTGCATCTAGTCGAATTACCTCTTTTATGAAGGCTTGACACATGGTCGAGAAGGGTTATTTGGCTTATCTAGCTTATGTTCAGGATACTACTACAGAGACTCCGGTGATTGATTCAGTGCTCATGGTCCGGGAGCTCTCCGATGTGTTTCCTTCTGATCTACCAGGCATGCCACCAGATCATGACATCGATTTCTGTATTGATTTGGCTCCAGGTACCCAACCTATCTCTATTCCACCGTATTGCATGGCTCCAAAAGAGTTGAAGGAGTTGAAAGAACAGCTTGAAGAGTTGCTAGCAAAGGGGTTCATCAGACCGAGTGTGTCGCCTTGGGGTGCACCGGTGTTGTTCGTGAAGAAAAAAGATGAAACTATGCGGGTGTTCATTGATTACAGCCAGTTGAACAAAGTTACCATTAAGAACAAGTACCCGTTGCCACGTATTGATGATTTGTTTGACCAGTTGCAGGGTGCAAGGTGTTCTCTAAGATCTACTTGAGATCGGGGTATCATCAGCTGAAGATTCGTGATTCTGATGTTCCTAAGATGGCTTTCCGAACTAGATATGGCCATTATGAGTTTCTAATGATGTCCTTCGGCTTGACTAACGACCAGGCGGCATTTATGGATTTGATGAACCGGGTGTTCAGGCATAGATTGACTCGTTTGTCATTGTCTTCATTGATGACATATTGATCTACTCGCATAGCATGGAGGAGCACGAGCAGCATTTGAGAATGGTGCTTTAGACATTGCGGGACCAGAAGTTATATGCTAAGTTCTCCAAGTATGAGTTCTGGTTGGATTATGTGGCATTCTTGGGGCATATTACATCACGCGAGGGTATTAAGGTAGATCCCATGAAGATTGAGGTAGTTCAGCGTTGGGCTCGTCCTACCACATTGACCGAGATCAGGAGCTTCTTAGGGTTAGCAGGTTATTATCGCCTGTTTGTGGAGGGCTTCTTATCTATTGCAGCACCTTTTGACTAGATTTGCCCAGAAGGGTGCTCCGTTCCAATGGTCCGATGATTGCGAAGCGAGCTTTCAGAAGCTCAAGACCGTATTTACTACAGGTTCAGGGATGTATACTATGTATTTCGACACTTCACGCATTGGCTTGGGTTGTGTATTGATGCAGGAGGGGCGAGTTATTGCATATGCTTCACGTCAGCTAAAGCCCCACGAGAAGAATTACCCCGTACACGATTTGGAGTTGGCCGTGATAGTTCATGCTCTCAAGATCTGGAGGCATTATCTTTATGGGTTGTCTTGTGATTACACCGATCATCACAGCTTGCAGCACTTGCTCAAGCAGAGGGATCTCAATTTGAGGCATCACAGGTGGCTTGAGTTACTAAAAGATTATGATATCACCATCCTTTATCATCCGGGCAAGGCGAATGTGGTTGCGGATGCCTTGAGCAGAAAGGCTGAGAGTATGGGTAGTTTGGCATTCATTTCAATAGAGAAGAGGCCATTAGCTTTGGACATTCAGTCCTTGGCTAACAAACTTGTGAGGTTGGATATCTCAAAGCCCAGCCAAGTTCTTGCATTTGCCGTCGCTCAGTCTTCATTATTCGAGAAGATTAAGGCTCGTTAGTACGACGATCCGCACTTGTTGGTTCCTAGAGAGAAGGTACTATTGAGTGGTGCCAAGGAGGTTACTATCAGTGAGGATGGTGTTCTGCGACTCCAAGGTCGTCTATGTGTTCCTAATGTAGATGGATTGAGGGAGAAGATTCTAGAGGAGGCACATAGTTCTCAATATTCTATTCATCTAGGTGCTACTAAGATGTATCACAACTTGAGGCAGCATTATTGGTGGCGGCAGATGAAGAAGGACATAGTTGAGTATGTAGCGAGGTGCCTGAATTACCAGCAAGTTAAGTATAAGCATCAGAGGCCAGGTGGCTTACTCCAGCAGATGGTTATACCTGAGTGGAAAATGGGAGCACAACACAATAGACTTCGTAGTTTGGTTGCCACGGACCTTGAGGAAGTTGATGCAGTTTGGGTCATTGTCGACAGATTAACCAAGTCGGCACACTTCATTCTTGTTGTGACCATGCATTCTTCAGAGAGATTGGCCCAGATTTACATTCAGGAGATTGCTCAATTGCATGGTGTGCCTGTTTTCATCATATCAGATAGAGGCCCTTAGTTTACTTCGCATTTCTAGGGGGGCAGTACAAAGTGAGTTAGGTACCCGGGTAGAGCTCAGCACAGCCTTTCATCACAAAGTGAGTTGGAATCTATGCTCAGAGTATGTGTGCCTTTGGCCAAGTTTTCTTATAACAACAGTTATCAGTCCAGCATTGAGATGGCTCTGTTTGAGGCTTTGTATGGTCGGCAATGTCGTTCGCCCATCAGAGGGTTCGAGCCCAGCGAGGCTAGGTTATATGGTATGGATTTGGTGAAGGATGACTTGGAGATGGTGAAGTTGATTCACGAGCGACTTCGAACAGCACAGTCTAGACAAAAGAGTTACGCGGATCAGAAGGCGCATGATTTATCATTTATGGTGGGCAAGAAGGTTCTCTTGAAAGTCTCGCCAATGAATGGAATCATGAGGTTCGGGAAGAAGAGCAAGTTGAGCCCAAGATTTATAGGTCCATTTAAGGTGTTGAGGCGAGTTAGGGAGGTTTCTTACGAGCTTGCTTTGCCTTCAAGTCTATTAGGAGTTTATCCGATTTTCCACGTGTCTATGCTCCGGAAGTATCATGCCGACAGGTGACACGTGTTAGACTACAGCACGGTTCAGCTAGATGAGATCCTCGGTTATGAGGAGGAGCCAGTTGCCATTGTTGACAGGCAGGTTAGCCAGTTGAGGTCCAAGAAGATTTATGCGGTAAAGGTTCAGTGGAGGGGCCAACCAGTCGAGGAGGCAACTTGAGAGACCGAGAAGGACAGGCAGAGTAGATATCCACACTTATTCAGCACTCCAGGTACGATTCTAACCTCTTCGAGGATGAATATTTGTTTAAGAGGTGGAGAATATAACAACCCGGCCGGTCGCTTTGCTTTCTAGATCCCTCCCCATATGTGCTTTTACTGTTTTATGACTTGCGGGGATGGTTAGTTCGGGTTTGGAAGGGTTCGGGTTGAAATCGCAACAGTTAGTTCCTTAATATTGGCTTAAAATGGTTATGTTTGACTTGAGTCAACGTTTTCAGTAAACAACCTCGAAACCATGATTTGACGGTCCCAATAGGATCGTATGATGATTTTGGACTTGGGTGTATGTTCGGATAAGGTTTTGGATGATCCTAGCGCGTTTCGACGCTTAATATTAAAAGTCGGCGCATTGAAGGTTTTCAAGTTCTTTAAATTTTGTTGGAGGTAGATTTGGTGCTATCGAGGTCCAATTGGGATTTCGAGCTTGGGAATTGTTCTGTGTGGCGATTTATGACTTGCACGAAAAATTTGGCATCATTCCGAGTTGATTTGACAGAAATCGGATGCGCGGAAGTGTTTGTAGAAGTTTTTGAGTTTCGTAATTCGATTCATGCGTTTTGGCGTCTGATTCATATTTTTAGATGTTATTTTGGTGTTTCGAGCATGCGAGCGGGTTCTTATTACGTTGCTGGATGTCTGAGTGTAATTGGACAGCGTCCCGGGGGCTCCGAATTCAAAACGGATTGGAATCGGACTCGGAATTTGACTTTGGGGAGCTGCTAGTGCTCCAGTTCTGATGCGTTCGCACCTGCGAGGTTTTGGCCGCAGGTGCGACCTCGCTGAAGCGGCCCATCAACCGCAGAAGTGGCCTAGAGTAGGCTGTCCAGTGGTCGCAGAATCAAAGGCCTTATCGTACCTGCAAGCTCGCAGGTGCGAGGAAAATGGTCGCAAGTGCGGGCTAGGCCAAGGAGGCCTGGATTCGAAAGCACGGGCGACCTCCCACAGGTGTGTGTGCTCAGGTGCGGACCAGCTCCGCAGAGGCGAAAGTGCAGGCGCACATTCTTCTTCGCAGAATCGGGCTTGGCCAAGCTGGGCGAGAACCGCACCTGCGATGGATTTTTCTGCAGGTGCGCCCCAGGATCCTCAGAAGCGAAAATTGCTGGGGCAGTGAGGTTCATTTAATGTCGGGACTTACGCTATTTTGGTTCATTTCTTTCACTTCTTGGATGATTTTAGAGCTCTTTGAAAAGGGTTTTTCACCTAGCACTTAAAGCTAAGTAATCTCTATACAAGATGAGTTTAATACATGCTTTTTGGGTAGACTCTTAAACACATAAATTGTAGAAATTGTGAGTTTAGTTAAAAAACTTAGGTTTTGATAAAAATGAGATTTAACCATGAAAATGATTATGGAATTGGGTGAAAATTTTATATTTGAGTTTGTGAGGTTATGAGTAACATTTATCTTCGAAAATTTCCGAAATCCGAGCATGTGGGCCCGAGGGGTGAATTTTAAGAATCTTCTAATTTAGGTTGGGTAATTACTTTAATAGCTAAATTATGAAATTGTGAGTGTATATTGATTGATTTTATATAATATTTGGCTAGCTTCGGATTGTTCGGCACCAAGTTGAGACTTTAGAGTGAATTCGTGGGCCGGAAAATGAGCTTTGAGGCGAGGTAAGTCTCTTGACTAACCTTCTAAGAGGTAACTCATCCCATTAGGTGTATCTTGTTGTGTATTACTTCTGCGGGGAGCTACGTACGCACTAGATGACGAGAGTCCATGCGTAGCTATATTCCATGATATGTCCGGGTAGTCGTAGATCCACGTCATGCGATAATTGTACCATTGTGTTTATTTTGCATATTAATTGTTTTGAATAGAGCTGGGGCTAGGGATTTTAAAGTTGCAAATTTGAAATGTAGATTTCTTATTTTTAGGAAGAATTGAGGAAATACATAGTAACTATGAGAAATCCATGTCCTCTCGCGTCGCAAGTACTTCTGCGAGCGAAGTAAACTTCTTCACTCTCATGGGAGCGGGCTATTCGCCTCAGCAGTAAAATAATTGCATCTATGGTTCGTGCCATTCGACCCTCGGCAGTGCATACAGTATTTTGGATCGGGTCGTACAACCTCGGCATAAATCGTGCGTGATAATACTTGGAGCCCGATTACACTTGATATTATTGTATGGCTTGAGAGGTTATAATTTATTTAATGATCGAAATTGATTTGAAACTAATAAGTGTTAGTTGGAGACTTTGGAATTTACTATCAGTTAAAGAATCATTTATTCACTGCTTGCTATTTTATTCTTATTATTATTCACATATTCCATATCTATTTACAATTTCTGTATTTTATTTTCTGGCCCATAGTAAGTGTCGATGTCGACCTCTCGTCACTACTTTTTCGAGGTTAGACTGGATACTTACTGGGTACATGTTGTTTATGTACTCACTCCACATTTCTGCACTAATCGTGTAGGATGTGAGGTAGGTGCATCTGGTGTCCATTCAGGCGCGCAACCCCGTTATCCTGAGGCTTAGTGGTGAGCTGCTCTCTGAGACCGTTCTACAGCACCTGTCTTCTCTCTTTTGTACTTACTTTCTGTCTATCTCACTTTCAGACAGTAGCTTAACTGTTTTGTATATTCTACTAGTTGCTCATATACTTGTGACACCGGGTCTTGGGAATATACTAGTAGACGCTTTATGACTTTTGAGTATTTATTTCATCATATTTGCTCTTTTATTAGTTTACGCTTACTTTATTAAATTTTTCACTTTTCATTTACTTAATAATTAAAAATCAACTACTTATTATTAAAAGGAATAAATATATGGCTAGTTCACTGTTGGCTTGCCTAGCGACAATGTTGGGCGCCATCACGATCGATAGGAGGAATTGGATCGTGACACATAAGCTCCAATATTCGATTCTCATCTAACATTTTCATTATTGAAGATTGCATGAGAGCTTGGGATGGAATCTTACCTTGATAGTAGAAGACCTTGTAAATTGCATCTTTGAACTCCAAGAATCAAGCTGAGGTCTTGATATGTAGAAGTGTTGGGCTCCTCCTTCTCTCTCAAGGATTGTTCTCTCTCAGAATATATGAAAATCCCCTTCTAAAATGCCCTCCCATTCTTATATTAGAAATATAGTCAGATAAAAGAAATTCAAAAATGCACCCCCGAAACAGATCCGCAATTGCGAAAAGGCTTGCATATCGCTTCTGTGGTCTGCCAAAAGGGACCGCGAAATGATCCTCCAAACTTTTGAATTGAACTGGCTAGATCTTCGACAATCCTGCGGTTTCCACATCTGTTATGTGGTCCCCATATTGGACCACAAATTCTTCTTCTAAAGATTTCCCAGGTGACCTAACCATTTTCGCAATGGGCCTGTGATCCAAGAAACTGATATGCGGTCAGCATAATCTACTGCAAAAAGACCCCCAAAAGTAGCACCATTCTGACCCATTCTGCGATGATTCTGCGGTCAACGAAGTTGATTCACGATCCACATAACTGACCGTAGAATCATCCTCTCAAGTTTATGCTTATGCCCACTTTGTGACTCATTGTGCGGTCCACAAATTCCTGTCGCGGCTCGTAAAGCTCACAACTAAACTTATCCTACAACCTTCCGTACATCTTAACTTGTTCTTGGCACTTTAAAGCCTTAGATCCCTGGCGAATTTTTACGGGGCATTACATATTGTGTCTCAATTATGCGCTCATATGCTTACTTTTTCAAAAGTACAAATTGCTATTACATATCATCAACGCATACGAGGTCACTTTGAAAAAAAGTTTTAAAAAAAAAATTCAAGTTGAAAATTGTACTTGAAAATTAGAGTTGTGTTTGGACATGAATACAATTTGAAGCTATTTTTGGATTTTTGTGAGTGGTTTGAAATGAAAATTTTGAAAAATAGCTTTTTAGAGTTTTTAAAATTTCGAAATTCAACTTCAAATAAAATTTAAAATGTTCATGGTCAAACATTGATTTCGAAAAAAAAAAATGAAAAAAATTTCGAAAAAAAAAAAAGAATCTTTTTATGGCCAAATGGCCATAGAAAAATATTTTCCGTGGTACCACAAACACACCCTTACTTGATTGGGTAATATTGACAGACGGAAATAATGGTGTGGCCCACGGAGGGCCTGGCCCAGGACCGGCCCGGGACCGCGGGCCTAACGGGCCTGTGGTCCGGGCCCTAGCGGTCTTGGGCCTCAAACGGGTAAAAGCCCGTGACGGGCCGGTCTGCGCAAAAAGGCCCGCCAGGCCCGGGACCGCCAGGCGGGCCCAACGGCTATTTTTTTTTAAAAAAAAATTTTTTTTTAAAAAAAATGGCCCAACGATCAGATTTAAAATCTGACCGTTTGGGCTTCAAAATATGACCGTTTGGGCTTTTAAAAATAGCCATTTTGGTCCCCAAACTTTAATTAAACCCCAAACTTTTTATAAATACACTTTTTACCTATTCCCACCTATAAATACCCCCCCATTCTTTCATTTTTAACTCACAAAATCTCTCAATCTCTCTCAATCTCCCTCAATCTCTCTCTAATTATTTCCATAAGTGCTCATATTATTATTTCAATTTCGTGAAAAATTGTGAAGTTGGTGAATTGAAGTATTAAAGTCTTCAAGTCTTCAACAATATTCAATTTTCAAAAAGTTGTTCTTCAAACCGGTAACCTCGTTCCAACTCTTTAATTTTTAATATATTGTTGTGTTTGTTTTAATTAGTTTAATTATAATTAATATATTGTTATGTTTGTTTTAATTAGTTTAATTATAATTAATATATTATTGTGTTTGTTTTAATTA
>MCJB01009855.1:130159-180763 GCA_002018475.1 Nicotiana obtusifolia | reverse complement strand
TAAAAAAAAACAGTTAGACCCGTTGGGCCAGCGGGCCTAGGCCCGTAGCGGGCCGGTCCCAACCCACGAGCCCGCCAGGCCTGGGACCGCCAGGCCCAGGCCCGCCTCAGGCCCAGGCCCGCCAGGCCCGTTAGGCCCAGGCCCGCAGTGGCCCACAGCCTTATTCCCAACTCCCCCCCTCCCCTCCCTCAGAACTATATTCCCTTATATATTAATATTGCATGTTGGACTTTTAAAGGTACGTCTGTCTAATTATATTAACTTATGATTTGTACAAAGTTTTTTTTTACATTGTTTACTCATGATGTATTACTCTCGAATGATTGATTAATTCTAGGAGTTTTGACTAAAATAATATCTAATGTACTATGTTAATTTTATGTCTAGTTGTGATTGTGCTTTATGCTAGACTCCAATTGATAACTCCTTATTTATATTCACTTTATAGCACAATACAAATATAAATAAAGGAATATAGTGTTGCATTTATTACAGATCATCTAATATCACATAGAAAATATTACATAAAATAAAATTTCGCAAATAAAAAATTAATTGACCGACTATTATATTCTCTAAATCCAAATTACATAAAGAATGTTCAAGAGATTCAAGTTTATTCTCTACAAGGTGTTGAGTTTAATAAGAAGATTTAAATTAGTATCATTTCAATAGTATGTGCAAGACGTGAAAGAAGACTAAAATAAGAAAGAGAATTAATAAATCATTTCAGAGGAAACAAGACAGGGAGAAATTTTTTCAGAGAAAACTCAAATGGAGAACCTAAGAAAAAAGGTTAAAAAATGAAGAAGAAGGTGAAAAATAAAGAAGAAAGGTGGAAAAATAAGGAAGAGTGGTGAAAAAATAGGAAGAAATATGGATATAACTAAAATAAAGAGAATATTTATTAAAACAATAAATTTGAAAGAGGGTTAGGCTCATTAGCCATTATTTTTTGAAAGGTGGTCCATTTTGATGGCTTTTTTCAGATGCCACGCGAGTATTTACTCACGTTATGCTAGGTCAGCAATGAGGGAGTATTAATATGAAAGGCAATATAGTTAAGGAGGTTTTGGGGATTACGAATAACTTTAGGAATTGAAAACATGTGATAGTTTAAGGGGGTTTAAAGCTGTTAACTCTAAAATTAATTGTGCCACTCAAGGCAATATAGTTAAGGGAGGTTTTGGGGATTACGAATAGCTTAAATAGAAAACTGAAAATATGTGATAGTTTAAGGGGGTTTAAGTGTATTAACTCTAAAATTAATTGTGCACTCATTTAATATTGATCTTTTCAAAAAGATAATGAGAATACTTTCCTTACTAAGTGGGTGCTCTAACCAACTGAGCAACGGAGCTTGATGCTCTCTTGTTTCAGTTTAAAATAATTAATCTCTTATTTCATGAACTTGTTATAAAGTTTAAATATAAATACAAATGATAAATTTTCTCAAAGTATAATTACAAATAATAAATACAGTGTATATATTTGACGTGTCGCGTAATTTTCCTTTTAATTTTCATCGCCCTCTGATTTTTCTTTTCTCTTTCGTTTTTTTTCTTCTTTTTCTTAATTTTTTTTTTGGTGATGGCATTTGTAGTCGTCATTTTGTGTAATGTAATTTTCAATTCCCTAAGTTCTAATAAGAATGGTTTTCGCCTTTGTTTTTTACCACTTAGGATCTTTTAGAAAACTTTGAAATATTCCATTTTTTCGAAGAATATGAATACATTGACAAAAAAGTGATACGTGCCTGTATTTGAACTCCTCTATCCACATTATTAGTTGCGAATAATTTTAGTAAAATCGTGTTGCTATATATGTCATTTGATTATTCAGGAATGTGATGGGACTAGCTAGTCCCAAAAATGTTGATTCATTCTTTCTACATTTTTAAAAAAATTAAATTTATTCACACCGGCTTTCACTTCTCCTGATGTGAGGGTTTAACATTGACTCTTACATTATTTATTTATATATTTATATACTATATTAAAAGTACCAATATTTTTGACGAAATTTCTTTCGCCTTTTTTATCCTTTAAATATAGAGTTCACACTAAAAAAAATAGTCATTTGATTATTTTTCCTAAAATTTAGGATTCTAAAATCAACTAAAATTATTATTATTAATTATTTCCTTATATAAACAATGTAAAAGTCCTAATATTTAGGACTTTAAAAAACTAAAATTTAGTACTTATATAGGTTTGCAAGCGTGTACATGTTTAGGGAAGATTATTAACGAAGCATTGAAATATCTGAACTTCTTTTTGAGAACTTTTATAAGTGTGATGTGCAAAAACATACATTTTATAAATTTAGTGTATGTAAACGGAACAAAAAGTGTACAAACATAGTTTTTATATTAGTTAGAATCTCAACTTATAAATTTCTATTTAAGAGTTGTCTACGAATGTAAGATTATGGGTTTGCGCTCCAATATCAGATCCTATATTATGATTTAGCAGGAAAAATAATACTCTAACAATGTAAATAATTTAACTTATTTTGAGTATTTAACAATATAAATAATGTTTAAGCAAATTTATCTCATATCATAATGATATACTGATTTAATTTATATCATTTTATTTTTTTCTAGAAATAAATATTGTTGGATTTAAATATTTCTAAACTAATAAAATTCTTTCTATGATAATTATGGCTAACAATATATGGAATATCTTATTATTATTAGTATTCTTCAACTTGAGTTCAATAGGAATAATATAAAATTTGTATTAGGTACTTTTGAACAAATAGAAATTATTTTCTTAAGACTTTGAGAACGTGGTATAGTTACATGATATTTGACAAATCAGTATATTATTCTATATTATTTGAGCTATTAAAGTAAATGTGCAACTCACATATCGAAGTTATGTAAAGGCATTATAATACTTTTGCATGATATAATTTTTTTCTTTATTAAGTTGGCTAAGAGGATCAATAGTTCTTATTAAGCTTTTACTTTAAAATTTTTATTCTTATAACTCATCACATAGTTTAATAATTTTTGTGTAATATTTTCAAATTTTATATTCATTGATATGAAGAACACGCGCAAGTACTATATATAAGTACGAAGGCTCTTAGCGAAATATTGTTCGACTCTTTTACCCTTTAAAATAAATTTTACATTGGACAAAATTGTACTTTAATTTATTTTCCTAATTATTTTCCTATTATTTGGGACTTTTCTACCAATTCTAGAATTACTATACTTTCAACTCCATTAAGATTTAGGAGTATTAAATAAGCTTTCAATTCACAATAGGATAGTCTCGATTACTTTATACTCTTTTTAGGTTAGGAGGTTTTTTTGTTTAATAAAATTTTCTCTTTTAACTACATTTATATTTATGAGAAGTTCACGTTATCCTTCCCAACAAGTTAACAAGAGAAGACAAAGTTGTTAGGGGGAATAAAAAATAGTTAATTTTCCTTCAGTTTGTGTTTTCTTTAGTTCAAGTTTGATTCACAAGTTATTATTATTGTAGTTATTTTTAAATGATATATCTAAATTGAAAATTAATTATTGTAATTCATTCAATTAAAGCAAAGCTCAACTCAGACAAGTAATTAAAATATTTTGCTTTCTTTTTCTTCTAACGTTTTTGTAGGCAGGTTGCCTTTTGTTTTATTAGAATATTTTTTAAGCTTAGAACTAAAATATTTTAAAGATATAATTTTAGGAGTACAAATTATCTCAGAATAGTAATGTAAAGCATGTGGCATTTTATAAGAAACGATAAAAAATAAAAAAGAAACTTAAGTTACAACTGGTAGAAAATCATTTATATGTATTTAATGGGAGTAAAAACTAAATTCAACAAAATAAGAAATCATAATAGAATAGAAGTTAACAAGCAAAGTATTCTTGTAAATTTTTCTTAAAATGCTTTTAGAAAATATAAGCAATTAAAATATATTTTTGAATTAAATTGGACTTAGTTTTAAAAAGTGCTATTTAAATGAGAACTGAAACAAGAAAACTACACATTGTACAAATTGATGAAAAGAATAAATTTTAATTTTGATCTTAGCATAAATTTCATATTCGAACTCTGTTATTATAATCTATCAATTGTAGGTAATCTAAATACAAACATATACTCTTGATTTCCATAGAAAAATAATTTTTGATGCATCTAAATATAGAATCTGGGATGCAGATTATGTATCTAGACAAAGAAGGAAAGCTCTCACTAAAAGGAATTCTTTTTTATAGATTAATCATACTTTAGTAAATTAATTATTTATTTTGCAATAATAATTTCTCTTTTCTAATATGTTGAAATAATTCCAATATATTATTTCTTTTATTGATTAAAGAAATCGAATAATTTGCATTTTTCTCATGAGGAAACAAAGGTTTTGTGTAAGTTAGCTGACTATGTTTCTGTCTTTTTAGAATGAACTTAAAAATATACTCTATGTATGTTTTTTTTAAAAAAAAATATCTCTAAAATATCCAAGGGTTATGTGCTCTTGCTGTAACCAAAAAGTAAGCGCAATGGTAAATTTGAAGCAGTAAGATTATAAAGTGGAATATATTTTAAGGTTAATGATGGTTTAGGAGTTATATAGGATAGAGTTTATTCCTTTAGTAAGTTAGTTAAATAGGATAAATAATCATCATTTCATAAATTTACAAAAAGAAAAATTAACTTTTATTTTTTAATTCAAACACAATTTTTAATATGATGTTGATGTCATTTTTTGAAGTTTGTATTCATTAAGATAGGGTACACACGCAAAGCGCGTACCCTAGGACTAGCTACATTAAAAGCACGAAGCCTATTAGCGAAATATTGTTCGTCCTTTTTACCCCTTAAAAATATATTTTATATTGAACAAGATAGTAATTTAACAATATTAAGAGTTTAAAAACAATTAAAGTTTTATTTATTAAATCTTTCCAAATTAACTTAATTTTTCCTAATATAAATTCTTTTTCCTTACTTTAAATTGGGGTTAGCGAACGGCATCTATAAAAAGCACGATGAAAACTAGAATAATTAAACTAACTACTGCAATTAGTTCTCACTCGCTGCCAGCCTCTAATTAGGTATGATTTTTTATTTAAATTGAGTTTCTCCTTTAGCTTTTGGATTTCCTAAAATTTGAGCATTATGTATGTACTTATTTCATGAAATCTTTTAGTTGTCTTGGTATGAACTTCATCAGTTCATGTTATCAAAATTACAAATTTTCTTTTTGGGCTAAATTGTTATTTTTATTATAATGACTAATGACCATGCACTTCTTGTTATTATGGGTGATTAATAGCTCCTTCCTAGTGTGGTAATCTTGCTTTCGGACCGATGCATTACCAAAATGGAAAAGCCAAAGAAGACATTACTTTCTAACATATATGGTTGCCAAGGTTAGAGAGTTACGTCTCTTCATCTTTTTATAAATTTAATAATTTTGAAAACATATGATAGTCCATAATATAATATGACATAAATATTGTGAAATGACTTTCTACTTATATTTGTATGTGTTTCTAAATTACTTATAAATGTAATATTTTATGGGGTAAAATATGTTCATATTTAATGATCGCATGAGAAAGCGACACATGGAATAAGAAGGCAGAAGATAGCTAAACTCGAAGACAATGATCTCACTTGTCACCATAAAGAATGATACTTGTAACGACAAAATTAATGCCACCATCCGATAGCATTCAATGAAGAATATTCTATAACATTAAGTGCATGATCCGTTATAGAGAATATGACATTTACTGCCTACCGTTACACATCCTTCAATGGCCCTCATAATTGTCATTAAAGAGGAGCTTAATCCTAGGATCTTGTTCCCTAGGTGCAGCTATAAATTGTGAGCTCTATTATCATTGTGAGGGACACGAATTTTCTGACAAGCTTGCACTACTCTATCAAAAGCTCAATAACATTTTACTTTCTTGATTATTTGTGTTGTTCTTATTGCTCCCGATAGCTCTGCGCTCGGAATCAAGATATCCGTCGTCTATTTCAATTTTAAGGCTAAGTCTTATATTTCTATCTAATTCATCTATTTTTGTTGATCAAATTAATTTACTTGTCTATAAACCACGTATAAATTTAATTGTACCATTTTACGAGTAAACAGTTTAGCGTCCACCATGGGGTATAGACAGTCGTGTAATTGAATTGATCCTTACATCTGTACTTGAGGCCCAAGGAAATTAGCCTCACCACAAGGATTTAATTAGTGATACATGCAATGAAGGTAACGAGGCCACGTCGGTCCATGGATGCTGAAGAAGAGCACGTCGTTAAAGCAGTCAGGGTCTTGCAAGAGCAATAGGAGGCCAGTACAGGCCACTCACACGACAGGATAAGGTTATGACGGAATTGAAGCAGGCGTTGTCGGACGCCTCCAACAATGCAAATGGGCGAGGCCCAGTTCTTCCTGGTGCTCCCACAAACCAAATGACGCAGAGAGTCGACAACAACACTCCGAGGGGTGAGGTCGGCTCCGATGGAGCTGGGGGAGCGGATCCGTTCACAACAACCAGAGTGATCCCTTTAAAATCAAACTTATACAATTTATGAAGGAAGCAAATGCCCAAACATATCAAATTCTGAGTGCACCACTAGTGCTGAAAGGGCCGGACGCAAAGAAGTACACACAATTGCCATTCAAACCAAGCGCGGCACCAGAATGAATCCTGGAGTGGTTTAAAATTCCCGATGTGCCGAAATATAATGGGACTTCATACCCTCAAGAACATATTACCACCTATATAATGGCGGTAAAGGGAAACGATTTAGCTCCCTACGAGATTGAGCCCATTTTTTGCTGAAGAAATTTGAGGAGACTCTTACGAAAGGAGCCCTGATGTGGTATTCTCTTTTGCCCGAGCATTCCATAGACTCCTTTGATATGCTCGCGGATTATTTCATCAAGGCCCATAATGGGCCAGAAAAGTATAGGCCCGAAAGGTCGATATATTCAAGATTGCGCAAGGAGAGTCCGAGTTGCTGGAGGAGTTCGTAACCAGGTTCCAGAAGGAAAGGATGTTGCTAAGCGACCGGGCTAAAAATAACTACGGTCGCAATCGTGATAATGCAAAGCCTTCAAAAGCAGGAGAAGATTCTCCACGCCTGACTATCAACATGATTTTCAGGGGGAAGGAAATTAATAGGGTTACATTTTCGGCAGCGAAAAAGACCAAGGGAACAGTGACCCACAACAAAAGACTCCGGGAAGTTGTTGAAGACAATATTACTTTTACAGAGGAAGACGCGTATAGATTGTTGTTATTGTATAACGATGCCCTGGTAATCTCTCTAAATGTCCTAGATTTTTAAATTAAACGTGTTCTGGTGAATCCAGGAAGTTCGGCCAATATTATCCATTGGAGAGTGTTGGAGGAAGACAAGCTCACCAGAAGTATTATTTTGGCCACAAAACTTCTTGTCAGGTTCAATCTGGAAAGCGTGACAACCGTGGGAGAGAACTTACTGCCCCAGAATGCTGAGGGGGTGGCGAAGATGACCCTTTTCGGGGTAGTGGACGTCGATATCGGTTACAATATCATCCTGGGAAGATCATGGTTGCAGAAAATGAAGGTTGTGCCACCAACATATCATCAGTTTGTGCAACCATGGGTTACAATATCATCCTGGGGAGACCATGGTTCCAGCATGATACCTTCCTAGTTTACTGTCTTCTCACTATACACAAGGCCAAGTTGTCTTCTTGGTTAATCAATTTTATGATAGAGAGTGTCGATGATTCCATGAGTTTTCCCTATGGTATGGTCATCACCCATCTGTTAGAAGCCAATGACATATCCCTTGTAGACTATCCCTATATCATTGTCAGCAAATCATACAAACTCTAGGAGATTTGCAGGAATAGGCTATATTTCTATAGAGGTAACTTGGGTGAAGAAACAAGAAGGTGAAATCAAGAATATCTCCTTCGACTCAAAAGCAAAAACCTCTGTGTATCTTCCCAGTGCAGGTGATCCTGATCTCTTAGCAAATCGAGCCTCCATCAATGAAAAATTGACTGTCATCAAGGAATCTTTAACGTTTATGCGAAGCATAATTGAGTATGTTCATGGAGTGGCAAAGGAGACAGACTCTGACGTGTCAAAGATTCGAGTGCAGATTCTCAAGACTGTAGAAAAAGCAACAAAGGCTTTTTTAGAGATGTGCGACAAAATTGATGAGGTCTTTTGTCACAGTGAATGCTAGTTTTGATCATCTCAACTTGGCAGTTTGTAGCACCCTTACTTACTTTCTATATTGTTGATGCATGGTTATTTAAGACAATTTTTTTGCTTTGCTTCTTTTGCGATTGTTTGTTCGGTCATGGGTTGTATTATTAAAATGAATACTTCTTTTCTGCATGCTTATAGTTTCTTTTTATTGATGCCAACGGGGGATAAATAGTAAGCAAGATTTAAGGGCCTACATTTCTCGGTATTCCCTATTCTATATTTGTTATGTGTTCTGTGTTCCGTTTCCTTGCAAATGTTCAACTTGCAGGTACATCATACTGCATACAATTGAGGGAGAGTCAACTACAATTGTGGTATAACAGAATGTCCAGCTGAGGGGGAGCGACTAGACATGTCTAACAAGAAACGCATATTGAGGGGGAATCGACTAGACATGTCTAACAAGAAACGCATATTGAGGGGGAATCGACTAGACATGTCTAACAAGAAACACATATTGAACGGGAGTCGACTACAACACACTCAAGTCAACTGTTAAACAAGGAAATATTTTCCACTATTATTTTGTCATCATCAAAAGAAGAGAGATTGTTAGATTGAAGTTGATTTTGATGATGCAAAATAACGAATTACTCCTTATATGCATAAACAATCCTTGAGCAATGGAAAAGACGCATAAAAGAATCAAGATGAAAAAGGATGGAGAAGCGGGAAATAAAAAGGCAAAATCAATCAAAGGGAATGACAAAATCAATCTAGGAAGATATTATAGGAAGGATCCCAAATCAAAGGAGGTCAAGGGCATGAAATTATCCGCTGAAGATTCTTCTACATAAAGACGTCAATCGAAGCAAAAATCAAGGAAAAAGACAACAGGAATATCCACTCAATAAAGGAAGAAATAAATCAAGTCCGCGAGTCAAGGAAAATCGATAGAAGAATTATTCTTCGGAAGAATCAATCTACAATTCCTTTAAGAACAACAACCTTGGGTTTGCAATCTCTCAAGATTCACGAGACATGAAGGCCTCACGAAATACCTACTGCACCAACTTTCAAGAAACATACTTTGAAACACTATCACTCTTTTTGTTCTATTCCAAAAAAGCATTGTAATTCTCTTTAGATCTACTGCGTAATTAGTGAGAGAAGAAAAAGAGATAAACACTAGTGAGACATTGTATCAAGAAGAGAGAAGTGACATAGTGATTAAGATGTCGGAGTAAAGCTACATCAACTCTCTTTAGATATGTTTGTTCATCTCTAGCCATTGTGTGGAAGCAAGGTCCCTGCGATATTATTACTACAAGCAATTTTTTTCTGAACTCAAGGTTGCCAGAGAATTAAGAAGTTTAAACAGGTGTTTACCCTAGATTTCGGATAACAATTGAATGTAGTTTTAAGGATATGTGCCCTAATTTGATACAAATGATGAATAATACAACGAAAATTAAAATTAAGGAATAAATGAAAAAGAAACGCAAACCACCCGAGTTAGACACTTTTGGCCGTTGGCTGATCCTTCTTGGGCGGAAATTGATTATACTGGAAATTAAAACAAGTTGATAATAAAATGATTCAAGAGAGTAATATATCACTGTGTTTTCCTTTCTATTGATGATTCGTGTAAAAGGTGTCCCTTTAAATGGTTCAACTCTCCCTTTATATAACGGGGATGTCATACATCTGGTAAACTGCTATACAAGGTAAAAATCTCCCTACAAGGTAAAAATCTCCTGATTTGCTAATTAAGCAGTTCTATTGATTAGAGCCGAGATTCCTACTCTGATGTTCGCCCCATCACGGATTTTTCGTTTTTCCGTCATTTAAGTTTAATGATCTTCCCTTGGATATTTTTGGAGTCGGGCTCGATCTTGGATCACGGGCTCGATATTATCAAGGTTGGACATTTTGGCTTCGTGTTCTGCTTCGATGAAGCTCGGGTTCGATCTTCGACCCTACATATACCGAACCCGATCTATCGAGCAATAGTTGAACTCTTTATTAACCATATATAGTTGAGCCCGATTTTGACCACACATAGGTGGGCCCGACTTCGACCATATACAAATAGTCCCCTCGTTTTTTGGAGAGTAACGACGAGAAATGATATGAACCTCAAATTCTCATTCTGATAAATGATGGTGAACTTATGACGTACGTGATACAAAAATTGAAAACGTCCCATCAAAAAAGCCTTTTACAGCATCAAGTGTGTGTCAGTCGGCGTTCTGCTGCTTTGGGATGCGAATCGCCATTTTGAGAGGCTATAAATACCCTCTTTCACCTTTTATATTCAAATGTTCGTGCTTTTCTATAAAAGTACATCGCTCTTATCTTCAAGACCTTCTGCTTTCTAGTTTTCTGAAAATACCTCGCAAGCTATCTTCACACTATATTTCCTTTGCATATGTATCTTTTAATTCCTTCATCTGTTCAAAACAATGGCGAAGACTTCAAAATCTATTCCTCAAAGACAAACTCCCTCATCTTCTCAACCATTTGATGACGTTTCACCTGTCGTCATT
Source organism: Nicotiana obtusifolia (assembly GCA_002018475.1). Lineage (NCBI taxonomy): Eukaryota > Viridiplantae > Streptophyta > Magnoliopsida > Solanales > Solanaceae > Nicotiana > Nicotiana obtusifolia. The sequence goes on along the minus strand of MCJB01009855.1, from coordinate 170,020 downwards.
GAGGAGCCTACAACAGATCTACCTATGAAGGCGTTTGTACCAATCGGGTGTTCAACCGGAGCCGATTTCAAGGTCGATAAAGCTTCCTTGATACCGGGTTGGTGCGAACCGGTCACGAGATACATCTGTTCAATCACCGATAAAGTTCTCGACAAAGTAAAGGAAGACTGTAACTGGGTTGGTAAGTATGTGGTGGTTCCTGCACCTGAAGAGGCAATCACTACCCACGTGGAGGGTTTTTTTTAAGTGTTTACACTTATCCCTTCACGTTGGTCCCTTTGGACCCGGTCATTATTACTTTTTGCAAAAGATACAAAGTGACCTTGGACCAAATTCATCCTTCTTTCTGAAGGATAGTCATTCTTCTCCATTTTTTTTGTAAACAAGATCAAGGGGTATCCTTTCACTGTCGATCATCTCATACGGTTTTACAGTCCCCGACTCTAACGAGGGTGGCTGATAAAACTTGCTTGTCGGGCAAGCAAAGCCCCGTTAAGGATCGGGGTTGGTTGAGTCGATTTGTTCAAGTAAAAACATCGGACCTAATCACGTCCGAGAATATGCCATTTCCTGAGAAATGGAACATGATGCGTAAGTGTGGTCCTGCTTATCAATTTGTTTACTGTTTTCCCTTTTGGCCTCCCTCTTATTAATTTTATATGACGCAGCTATATCCCGATGCCGGCTGCAATTCCTCATCTCAAAGAATGGGTCGAGGGGATTGTATCCCAAAGACCATATTCCGAGCGTGCATGGCGCGAGCTTTCAAAAGGCTGGTGGGAGGCCCGACTTCATGGTGAGATAAGTTACATTCGAGCTTAGCTCCTTATTCCATCGATTTCTAACTTGTTTTACCTTTCTTTTGCAGGTCTATCAAAGGATGTTGAAATAAGACCTGCGCCTATAGGCGATGATGTTTCCAGCGAGCCCCCTGCTTCTAAGGAGGATAAAGAGAAGAAAAGAAAAGAGGCCCCAAGTTCCTCAGACCTCGGGAAGAAGAGACAGAGGAAAAGGTTGGCTTGCAAGCCCAAGGGCAGTGCTAGTGATCGAGTGTTACCTTCGGACTCGCTTCGTCGATTGAGGGATGAGCCCAAAGAGAAAGAAGATGATTTTGACCTTGTGGCTAGTGAGCGGCCACAATCTGAAGGGCGAGGGATCTCCGATCCAGGGGCTAGTGAAGCGGACCTTCGCCAAGTCGGGGGGCCCGAGGTGGAGACACGAACTGGGGCTTCCCCATATACTAGGAGAGCACTGCTGGGAGTCTTGGGTCCGATTGAGATGGTTGATTCGCCCTTTTTCTCGGAATCAACGTTCAACGAGGCCCAAATGGCAAAAGAACGTTCCTCGGGCGGAGATCATAGATCGAAAGACCCTTTCCGTGATTTTTTCGATGGTGTGGATTCGATGTCTGCGGAAGACGTTCTTGGGCTCAGTAATTTAGATGTATCGAGGAAAAGCTCATCCATCGATACAAGGGAGATTTCCTTCAGTCCAAAATTGGTCGATCGATTTCCCGCCCCAAGCGCTTACCTTGATCGAAAATGATCCATATCTTTCACCATTCCTGAGGATGCCAGGGTTCTTTCCGCTCTTTTCAGAGTGGCCAGTTATCTTCGTTGCTTGGTGACCGAGGAGGATCAAGAAAAAATGAACGAGGTGGATGCGCCTTGCCTGTCAATGAAGCTCAACAGGTGCTGAATCGGGTAATTTCCGATAAGCTCTATTTGATGTCCTTTGTTTTGTACTTTAAAATTTTAGTTAATTGTAACATCCTCCTTCATTCTTGCAGACCTCGGTACTTACCATGAAGCCTTTCTCCGATTTCGGGAAGAGTCGAGACGTTATGAACGGCTCGAAGGGGAAATGATAAATCTTCGTGCCGAACTGGACCTTGCCCATAAGGATAATGCTGGCTTGGTCGAGCAAGTCGAGCAAGAGCTTGATCACATTAATCAGCTTCAATTTGAAATAAGCGTGGCTAGAGCTGAGGCTGATGATTGGAGAAGCAACATGGATCAGCTAGCCTCTAAAAAGAGATTTTTCAGGCACAGTTAGCTTCAGCAGAGGCTCAACTTAGAGAGGCAAAGGAGAAAATCGAGGTCCAAACCAGGAACACCAACGAGCTCCAATCTCGGATCAGCACGGTTATCTCAGATCGAGATAATATGGCTAACGAGCTAAAAATGGCTAAGTTGGAAGTTGGCGTGGTCAAAGCCGAGGCAGATGAACTAGTGGCTCAATATAAGGCCGATGCTGAAGCTGCTCAAGATCAATCAAGGAATATGGTTGATCATATGAGGTGGAAATCTTGAAGACTTGTCCTTGAAGATATTCATGCTCGAGGTTTTGATTTATCGGCGGATCGAAGATGCTAGGATAGTCGAGGCTGAGGCCAGAAAATTAGCCTTCACGGAGGAGGATGATTCTGAGGATTCAGTCGGATCTGAAGAATGAGATGATTTCAAAAATTTTGATATCGAGGCGGGTTCCAGTTGAGACCAAGTCGCTCTCGATCGAGTTTTATCTTTTCCCGTGTTTGTTATTGTGTATTGAGGTTGCTCGATTTTGTGGAAAGGATTTTTAATGTATATATATAAGCTTTCTTTTTGCAATCTTCGAAATACCTTAGCCCTCAAATACTATTAATTTGGTGTGGCCTTAACCTTTGAAGTTCGAGGTTTGCCTTAATAGGTCTCATCCCCCTCGAGTTCTGTTAACTCGAAATGGCCTTAGCCTTTAAAGTTCGGGATATTCCTTAATAGGTCTCATTCTCTCTCGAGTTTGTTAACTCGAAATGACCTTAGCCTTTAAAGTTTGGGTTTTGCCTTAATAAGTCTCATCCCCCCTCGAGTTTTGTTAACTCGAAATGGCCTTATCCTTAAAGTTCGGGGTTCGCCTTAATAGGTCTCATCCCCCCTCGAATAATTTTATTTTTCGGACAAGTCCCCGAGTGAGGGAATGGTTATTCAAACTAAATTTAAAGAGGCCCTTGGGCTCGTTTGACCGGAGGCAGGATGTTTGTATACAAGAGACTTTTCTTTATTCTCGTTCATGCAAGTGTACAATTTGTGTTAGGGTTCGATCAATCTATTTGGGTACGGTTCATTTGACCGTTTGACCCTTACATTGAATCTTATTGATCTTTGACGGAAGATAGACTTCGAATACTATTGTCACCGATTTGCTATCGGCCTTCGAATCTAAGTTAGCACGATTTACTAGTTGCCTCATTAAAACCTTGCCGTAAAACCCATTTTGGGACAAAACCGGTTCAAGAGAAAAAGAGTGCAATGCGTGCTTTCAGACTTTATATCTCATATCCCCCGATCCAGGGTCCCTCTTTTTGATGCCTGCAAATGTTAGTTCGTGATGCAAATAAAAATAAAGGACAGGATCGTACCTTAGCAATAATACCGTTTCAAGTGACTTATGTTCTAGTTGTTTGGTAGTTGTTTACCATCCACTATTCCGAGCTTGTAGGATCCCTTTCCGGTGATTTTAACGATACAGTAAGCTCCTTCCCAGTTTGGTCCCAGCTTCCCTTCATTCGGGTTCCACGTGTTTGGTGTAACCTTTCTTAGTATTAAGTTCCCGACATTGAAATATCTAAGGTTGGTCCTTCTGTTGTAATACCTTTCAATCATTTGCTTTTGAGCAGTTAATCGAACAAGGGCAACTTCACGTCTTTCATCTAATAGTTCCAAGTTTGTGTTCATGGCTTCGTAGTTCGATTCCTCTGTCGCATACCGGAACCTGACACGTGGCTTCCCGACCTCGACCGGTATCGAAGCTTCGACGCTATAAACCAGAGAGAACGGGGTGGCTCCGATGTTGGATTTCTCGGTCGTACGATATGCCCATGGACTTCAGATAATATTTCCTTCCATCTCCCTTTGGCATCGGTTAATCTCTTTTTGAGATTACGAAGTGTTGTTTTTTTGGTATGTTCATCTTATCCGTTCCCGCTGGGGTGGTAGGGAATCGATATGATCCTTTTGATCTTGTGATCTTCGAGGAATTTTGTTAGTTTGCTGCCGATGAATTGCTTCCCATTGTCGCATACGATCTCGCCTGGCATTCCAAATCGACATATGATGTGATCCCAAATGAATTCGATCACTTCTTTTTCCCTAGCCTTCTCATGCACCTGCGCTTCCACCCATTTCGAAAATAATCAGTCATAAATAGTATAAATTAAGCCTTACCTGGTGTGTACAGAAGAGGGCCAATGATGTCCATCCCCCATTTCATGAACGGCCATGGTGATAGGACTGAATGGAGTGTCTCCCCAAGTTGATGGATCATCAGGGCGTGCCTTTGGCATTCGTTACATTTTCGAACGAACTCCTTTGCGTCTTTTTCCATGTCAACCCAATAATAACTGGCTCTGATTATTTTCCGAATTAGCGGCTTGGCGCTGGAATGGTTCTCGCAAGTACCTTCATGGATTTCTCTTAAAATGTATTCAGTGTCGTCCGGTCCCAGACATATTGCGAGTGGCCTGTCAAATGTTCTTCTGAACAAGGTTCCGTCATCGGACAAGCTGAAAAGGGACGCCTTCGTGCAAGGGCCCTCGATTCTTTTGGATCCGAGGGGAGTTTGCCGGAACTGAGATATTCTACATACTTGTTCCTCCAATCCTAAGTTAGACTTGTCGAATTGATCTCAGCATGGCCTTCTTCCACTACCGATCTCATGAGCTGTACGACCTTTCCAAAATCGAACTCGTCATCTTCGACGACCCCAAGCTGGTGAGGGCGTCGGCCTCGCTGTTTTGATCCCGAGGTATATGTTGTAATGTCCATTATTTGAATCGATGCAACGTCACTTGCAGTTTGTCTAAGTATCTTTGCATTCGCCCTTCCCTGACCTTGAACATTCCATTGACTTGATTTACCACAAGAAGGGAGTGCACTTGGCTTCGATCACTTCTGCTCCCAGGCTCTTGGCTAGTTTTAGGCCTGCCATCATGGCCTCATATTCTGCCTCGTTGTTAGTCAGTTTCACAGTCTTGATAGATTGTCGAATTGTGTTACCGGTTGGTGGCTTCAACACGATGCCAAGTCCGGATCCCATCGCGTTCGAAGCACCATCTATGAAAAGGGTCCATAATCCTGAAGGAGTCCCTGAGCCAGCTAACAATTCTCTTTCGACCTTCGGTATTAGGGATGGTGTAAAATCGGCCACAAAGTCTGCCAACACCTGAGAATTGATGGCGGTTCGAGGTCGATATTCAACGTCGTACCCACTTATTTCTATGGCCCATTTGGCCAATCAACCTGAGAGCTCGATCTTATGCATCACATTTCTTAGTGGGTAAGTTGTTACGACGCATATGGGATGACATTGGAAATATGGTTTTAGTTTCCTAGAAGCGCTTAACAAAGGGAGCGCAAGTTTTTCCAAGTGAGAATACCTAGTCTCGGCTTCGCCTAAGGTTCTGCTGACATAATCAATCGGAAATTGTGTACCTTGTTCTTCTCGGACTAGGACTCCGCTTACCGCTAAGGAAATCGTGTACCTTGTTCTTCTCGGACTAGGACTCTGCTTACGGCTATCTCCGAGACTGCCAGGTAAAGGTACAATTGTTCGTCTATCTTGGGTGTATGAAGCAACGACGGGCTCGATAAATATCTTTTAAGCTCTTCCAAAGAATGCTGGCATTCCGAAGTCCACGAAAAGTTTTTCTTCCTTTTCAAAGGAGTGAAGAATCGGTGGCTTTTAGCAGACGACCTCGAAATGAATCGCCCTAAAGCGGCTATCCGCCTGGTTAGCTTTTGTACGGCTTTCAAATTATCTACGATCGTGATGTCCTCGATAGCCTTGATTTTTTTGGGGCTGATCTTGATTCCACGATTCGAGACGATGAATCCGAGGAATTTACCTGAACCCACACCAAACGCCCACTTTTCCGGGTTCAACTTCATGTTGTATTGCTTCAACACACTGAATGTTTCCTGCTCGTAGGGATTTAACTAACATGTTGTCAATATATACCTCTATTGTCTTTCCTAGTTGTTTTTCGAACATTCAGTTTACTAAGCGTTGGTATGTGGCTCCAGCATTTTTTAACCCAAATGGCATTACATTGTAACAGTATGTGCCATATTTAGTGATGAAGGAAGTTTTTTCCTGGTCAACTAGGTCCATCCATATTTGATTGTAGCCGGAGTATGCATCGAGAAAACTAAGGGTCTCATGGCCTACGGAAGCATCGATCATGCGATCGACGTTGGGTAAAGGAAAAGAGTCTTTTGGACATACTTTATCAAGTCTTTGTAATCTACACACATTCTTAATTTATTCCCTTTTTTAGGGACTACACTATGTTTTCCAACCACTCCGGGTATTTAACCTCCCGAATAGACCCTATCTTTAGAAGTTTAGTTACCTCGTCCTTGATGAATGTATGATTGATTTCGGATTGAGGCCTCCTTTTTATTTGACTAGATGGAACTTCGGATCCAGGCTCAGCTTGTGAGTGGTTATCTCCGATGGTATACCTATTATATCAAGGTGGGACCAAGCGTTGTAAGGAATCGAATAAGTTTTGTCCTAAGCTTGGAGCTCAAACCCGAGCAAAGGTATATCTTTCATCGGGCAAGTCTTCTCGCAGTGTGACTTGTTCCAGTTCCTCGATAGTTGATTTGCTAGCATCAGAATCATAGGGGGTGATGAAAGATCTAGGAATTCCATAATCATCATCCTTGACATATACTTGTTTATCCATATTTGCCGAAGATGGTGTCTGTAATTGCTATTTTGTCTTGCTCTCGACCCTTTGGTTAGGAACCGTCGGTGTTGGTATTTCTTCCACCGCGAACATCTCTTTCGCAAGTAGATGCTCCCCGTAAACCGTTTTAACTCCATCGGGTGTTGTAAACTTCAACACCTAGTGTAATGTCAAAGGTATCGCCCTCATGTCATAGATCCATGGCCTTCCAACTAGAGCATTGTATCTCATGTCCCCTCTGATCACACTGAACTTTGTTTCTCGAACGGTTCCAGCAGTATTTATTGGCAACGTTATTTCATCCTTGGTGATTTCACATGCCATATTGAACCCGTTAAGTACTCGGACTGAACGATCCGGTCTGACATGCCAAGTTGCTCCACGACCCATGATCGGATTAAATTGGCCGAGCTACCTGGATCGATTAACACACATTTTACTCTAGCTTTATGTATAAGTACAGATATTACCAGTGCGTCATTGTGGGGTTGTACAATTCCTTCTACATCCTCCTCATTAAAATATAAAGTCCTCTGTATCGTATAATCCCGAGTGCGTTTTCCCCTAGTGATGGATATTTTGGTACGTTTCAGCATCGGACCCTGAGGGGTATCTACTCCACCGATAATCATGTTGATTGTATGTTGAGGTTCTTCCTGGCCTGTCTGTTTATTCCTATTTCCGAAGTGATTTTTTTCTCGGTCGCTCAAGAATTCTCGAAGGTGTCTGTTATCGAGTAACCGGGCTACTTCTTCTCTCAATTGCCGGCAGTCTTCTGTTTTATGACTGTGAGCGCTGTGATATTTGCATATCTGATTAGGATCCCTTTGGATTGGATCGGATTGCAATGGTCGAGGGCATTTAGTATCTTTGATGCGAGCGATAGCAGATACGATAGTGGCAGCATCAACATTAAAATTATACTCCGATAATCGAGGTGCTTCTTTATGCCCGATGGACCTTTCAAAATTGGTCATGAGCCCCTGGCTATTCTAACCTCGGTCATTTCTCCTTTCATGACTTGGAGAGTTATGCCCAGATACGCCAATTTTTCTGTCCCCGTGATACGGTCGATGTCGCTCTCTATTCGATCTTCGTTCACGATAAACTTCCCTTCGGATTTTATCATAAGCTCTAACGGGATAAATGGATCCCGAAGGGACTCCGAGATGATCATCTTCGACTCTGATTTTTGACTGGTATCGGTTATGTACATCAGCCCATGTAACAGCAAGGTACTCTATTAAGTTCTATTTAAGTTGTTGCGAAGCCGCTGAGCTTTGAACATTGAGCCCTTGGGTGAAAGCTTGAACAACCCAATCATCTGTGACCTGTGGCAGATCCATTTGTTCCATTTGGAACCGGGATACGAACTCTCTGAGTATCTCGTTATCCTTCTGCCTGACTTTGAAAAGGTCCGATTTTCGCGTTTCGACCTTGATGGCGCCTGCGTGTGCCTTTACAAAAGAATCTGCAAGCATAACGAACGAGTCAATAGAATTAGAGGGTAAGTTGTGATACCATGTCATGGCTCCTTTAGACAAGGTTTCCCCAAATTTTTTCAACAGAACGGATTCGATCTCGTCATCCTCCAGTTCGTTCCCTTTGATAGTGCATGTATAAGCGGTTACATGCTCGTTTAGGTCGGTTGTTCCGTTATATTTCGGGATTTCTGGCATACGGAACTTTTTGGATATCGGTTTCGGAGCCGCTCTCGGTGGAAAAGGTTTTGTACGAACTTTTTGGGATCTAGGCCTTTTAAGGGTGCTCCTGGGATTTGATCCACCCTGGAGTTGTACGTTTCCACATTCTTGTTATTTGCCTCGATTTTCTTCTCCCCAGATTCTTTTCGTTTAGTTAGTTCTTCGAGCATCTTCATATTTCCGTGGTTTTCCCCCGATTCACACTCATTCAATCCTTCTACAACTGATCCATCCCTATGGGTAATTTCACGGGAAGGGCCAGGCTCAACCCTGTTCGAGATTTGGCTTCGATTTTGTAACTGAGCTATCGCTGCCTGTTGGGCTTGCAACATTTCGAAGATCATCCAGAGTCTAATCCCGTCCCTTTAATCATTTTTGGGATTTTGTGTCACTGATCGAGTTCCCCTAAGAAAGCTATTTGAGGGGCCGATAAGCTGATCTGCATCAGCTGCCACTTGTGAATTAGCATCGATTGGAATTTCGTTACCGGACGCTATGTTATTATTTTCGCCTTGATGATCGAACTCGATATCAACATGCAGAGGTGCTGATTGAGAGTTTGACATTTTCGTATTGCAACCTAGAATCAGAAACACTTCAAAGAGCAAGTGTGAAACAATGTGTGTGACAAAAGGTTGTATCAAACATCCACTATTATCCTTAGCCCCACAGTGGGTGCCAAACTGTTTACCCTAAATTTCGAATAACAATTGAATTTATACGTGATTTTAAGGATATGTGGCCTAATTTGATACAAATGACGAATAATATAACAGAAATTAAAATTAAGGAATAAATGGAAAAGAGACTCAAACCACCTGAGTTAGACACTCTTGGCCGTTGGCTGATCCTTCTTGGGCAGAAACTGATTATAATGGAAATTGAAACAAGTTGATAATAAAATGATTCGAGAGAGCAATATATCACTGTTTTTTCCTTTCTATTGATGATTCGTGTAAAAGGTGTCCCTGTAAATGGTTCAACTCTCCCTTTATATAGTGGGGAGGTCATACATCTGGTAAAGTGCTATACAAGGTAAAAATCTCCGTACAAGGTAAAAAATCTCCTGATTTGCTAATTAAGCGGTTCTATTGATTAGTGCCGAGATTCCTACCGTGATGTTCGTCCCATCACGGATTTTTTGATTTTCCGTCATTTAAGTTTAATGATCTTCCCTTGGACATTTTTGGAGTCAGGCTCGATCTTAGATCACAGGCTGGATGTTCTCGAGGTTGAACATTTTGGTTTCGTGTTCCGCTTCGATGAAGCTCGGGTTCGATCTTCGACCCTATGCATTTCGAACCCGATTTATCGAGCAATAATTGAACTCGATATTAACCATATAGAGTCGAGCCCGATTTTGACCACACATAAATGGGCCCGACTTCGACCGTATACACAGGAATAAGGACAAAGGCAACCCAACAATGTCACTACCAAAGCCTAATTGGAATATTCACTTTAAGTCTCCTCCTCCTCGTCCACCACCACCATCTCCACCAACACCGTTAAACTATCCATGAGTATCTCTTTTCGCTCCTGATCGTCTTTTCTTTCTTTACAAGTGGATATATTACAGGTTACTCTATTCTGAAATAGATTTCTGGAAGGAAAACATCCGTACACGCAGGTTAAAATAAGAAGCAAAACACAGGTAGTTCAAGCTTTTGGAGCTTGTGTTTTTGGACTCCAAACAGGTTGGTTTAGTGTTTGTTTTATTTTCGGGCTTTTTCCTTTTTTAAGTGTTTAGATTTTTGTTTTGGGAGAATTATTTTGGGATTAATGTGAGGGAATTTTTTGCATTTTGATTGTTTAATTATGGAAAATCCCTGGCACAACAGTAAAAGTTGCTAGGAAATCAGCATTTTGCAGAAAGATTAAGTAAGGTTGCATCCCTAAAACTTAAAGTCATCCATAAAATTAAAACAAATGCTTAAAACAAAAAAGGGAACAATAATATTGTCGGCAAAACATAGATTTTAATGGTCGCGTTGGCTAGAATATACAACAACAATCCAGTAAAATTCCATAAGTGATATCTGAATGGTTGAAAAGCTATACGATGTATTTATTTCAGCCAGTGAAAGTTCAACAACGATTGAGAACATAGAAAATTAAACGATCTCCCTCTCGATCGAATCGTCTCTCAAAAGCTTGATGCGTTGTTCAAATTAGAAACACACGCCACATCTTTAAGGCAGAGGCAAGCTAGAGTTCAAATTACGCGATCAGTAAATTCAATAGTTTTGATCAAAATTTTATATTTATATTAAGAATTTCATTGAATATGTATAAATAAATTACCCAAAATCTAATAAGCTATCAATTTCTTAAAATCAGAATCCATAAACTCAAAACTTAGAGCACGTTTGGACATAAGAATTTTTTTCGTTAAAATTCATTTTTGTTCGAAATCAGTGTTTGGTTATAAAATTTTTAATTTTTACTTAAATATGAATTTTAGAATTTTTTGAAAATTTGAAAAACTCCAAGAAGCTGGTTATCAAAATTTTACAAAAATTCAAAAACAACCCAAAATTATATTCATGTCGGAAAACAACTCTAATTTTTAAATATCATTTTCACTTAAAAATTTTTATTTACCTTTTTTTTTTTGAAATCTTACAATTCTTACGTCCAAACGCCCACTTAGTATATCTCTTTTTCTTTTTGCTTCCTTCTTCTTTAAGGGACCTACCTCTTGAATATTGATAAAGACCTCAATTTCAAACAAGCAGAATGGCAAAGACTTCAAGAGTCAAAACGTCAACTTTCCCGAAACGAATTGCTAATAAAAATCATGCATGGGACCAGACTAGTTAAAGCATTTAATTAATTCGGGAAAGTGATGGCACTATCAAAATGTTTTACTATTATTAGACGTTCTTTAAGATATTCAACAAGTTAGAAAGTGGAATAATCAAAAAGAAATTTAATTCTTTGGAAATTAAGTTATTCCAAATCGGTTGCGAGATGTGAAATTAAGTTGTCACAATTATGAGTAATTCTCACTGTATACGATCAAAATCGAGTTTGCCTACGACATAGTATATCACGCTCGATACGTGGCAATAACGGACTGAAGATCGACCTCAAATCCCACCGGGTTAGAAACCAGGGCAGAACGCCTGCCTTCAAAGAATATCGAGATCGTGATCCCGGAATCAGTCCTATCCTCGAACGATTTCGAAGAAACATTGTTATAATAGCCAATAGAATGCCGAAATATCCGTGACTGGTCGGATATTACGGCGGGAATCACGAATCAGTAAATCAAGAGATTTATTTACCGTTTATAGAATACCTAAAGTAGGATTCCTCTACTATATAAAGGGGGTCTGATAATTTATAAAACACATTGTAACATGCACTCAAAAGCAATAGATTATTATTTTTCTCTTTTAAGCTCTGATTCATCTGTATCTTAAGACCGATTAAAGTACATCTGGTTCGAGAGTGACTGGTCTTCCAAGATTGAAATTGTCCAATTCGCGTGGTTTGAATTTACTTTGTCGTTATTTATTTCAATTGCAACTTAATTTATCACTTTGTATCAAGTTAATCCGCATATCCTTAAAACCACTTACAAATTCAATTGTTATCCGATTTTGAGGGTAAACAGTTTGGCGCCCACTGTGGGGGATAATAATGGTTATTTGATACAAACTTCCATAACACATACTACTTTACACTTGTTCTTTGAAGTGTCTCTAATTTCATGTTAAAGCTCAAATGTCAAACTCTCAGTCGGCACCCATACATGTTGACAATGAGTCCGGCCATCACGGTAAAAATAACAACATAGTGCCCAGTGGCGAGATACCACCCGTTGATCCCATCGCAATTTCGATCGCCGACCCGATTTATGCCAAATTGCATGCGCAATATTGCCTACTGACCCCGAGAATAGTGTTTGTGGCGAAATCCGATCAGCAGCCCGAAATACACAAGATGTTGGAAGGGAACGAGATAAATTTACGGGTGATTTTTGAAATTTTGCAGGCTCAGCAGGCAGGCATGGCCCAGTTACAGAACCAAAGCCGCGCGCCGAGCAGGATTGATCCCGATCCATCCCGGGAAGCCACCCGTAGAAACGAACCGGTCGTAGAGAGGCCGAATGAAAGTGAATCGAGGACTAACCCCGAGTTCATAAAGATGCTCGAGGAACTGAAAAACGGGTAGAATCAGGGGAGAAGAAAATCGAAGCTAATGACAAAAAGGTGCAAACGTACAATTCCAGGGTCGACCAAATCCCAGGAGCACCGCCAATATTGAAAGTCCTGGATTCCAAGAAGTTTGTTCAAAAATCTTTTCTTTTGAGCGCAACTCTAAAGCCGATCCCTAAGAAGTTCTGCATGCTCGAGATTCCTAGGTACAACGGAACGACCGACCCAAATGAACATGTGACCTCCTACACATGTGCAATCAAAGGAAACGACTTGGAGGATGATGAGATCGAGTCTGTCTCGTTAAACAAGTTCGGGGAAAACCTGTCAAAGGGAGCTATATTATGGTATCACAACTTACCTTTTAATTCTATTGGCTCGTTAGCTATGCTTGTAGATTTCTTCGTATAAGCACACGCCGGGGCTATTAAGGTCGAGACTAGGAAGTCAGACCTTTTCAACGTAAAATAAAGGGATAATGAAATGCTTAGAGAATTTGTGTCCCGGTTTCAAATGGAACGGATTGACCTGCCATCGGTCGCTGATGATTGGGCCGTTTAGGCTTTCACCTAAGGACTCAACATTCGGAGCTCTCACAGCAGTTAAAACAAAACTTGGTAAAATATCCAACTGTCACTTGAGCCGATGTCCATAACCGGTATCAATCAAAAATCAGGATCGAAGATGATCATCTTGGAGCCCTTTCCAGGCCCATGTATCCCGTCGGAACCATCGACAGAGTCAAAAGAGACATCGATCGTGAACATAGATCAAACAGGGATCAGTATCAACCATACAATGGAGACCAAAGAAGCAGTGGGTCCGGGCGGAACCCTATGAGAAATGTAAGGAGAAGTGACCGAGATTAGAGCAACCGGGGACTCATGAGCAAAAACAGCTTCGACAGTCCCGTCATACCTAAAGAAGCGCCAAGATAATCATAGTACAACTTCAACATCGATGCCGCCACTATTATATCTGCCATCGAAAGCATCAAATATACCAAATGGCCTAGACCATTACAGTCCGATACTGCCCAAAGGGATCCCAACCTAATGTACAAATATCATGCCACTCATGGCCACAGAATAGAAGACTACCGACAATTAAGAGAAGAGGTGGAACAGCTGTTTAATAACGCATATCTCCTAGAGTTCCTCAGTGATAGAGCCAAGAACCACTTCAGGAACAAGGATTCTAATAAGCAGGCCGGGCAGGAGGAACCTCAGCATGTCATTAATATGATCATCAGTGGGGTCGACATTCCTAGGGGCCGATGCTGAAGTGCATCAAAGTATCCATCACAAGGGAAAAACAGACTCAGGACTACGTGCTAGAAGAAACCTTGTCTTTCAATGACGAAGACGTCGTGGGGATCATGCAGACCCACAATGATGCACTGGTAATATCGAAACTCATAAATAAATCTCGAACTAAGCGTGTGTTAATTAATCCAGGTAACTCAGCTAACATCATCAGGAGGGTCGTGGAACAACTCGACCTACAAGATCAGATCGTACCTGCGGTCTGAGTCCTGAATGCGTTCAACATGGCATGTGAGACCACTAAAGGGGAGATAACATTACCGGTGAACATCTCCGAGACCGTACAAGAAGCCAAGTTCTATGTAATCGAAGGGGATATGAGATACAACGCTTTGTTCGGGAGGCCATAGATTAACAACATGAGAGCAATACCCTCGACACTACACCAAGTGCTGAAATTCCCAACACCCGGAGGAATCAAAACATTTTATGGGGAACAACCAGCCACCAAGGAGATGTTCGCGGTCAATGAGGTGTACCCAACATCCGCATTCTCGACATTGGAGGATCCGAATTGGATGGTCAAAGACGGAGCCAAATAGCAATCACCGATACCAGTGTCGACATAATAAAAGAAATGAGGGGTAGACGAGGACGACGACTACGGAGTCCCCATATCTTTCATAGCCCCCGACGATTCCGACGCTACAAAATTAACGGTCGAGAAATTGGAGCAAGTCATGATAATTAAACACTTACCCGATCGAAAGGTATACCTGGGCACGGGGTTAAACCCCAGGCTCAGGAAAAAACTCATTCAATTTCTTATAGCTAAAGAAGATTGTTTCGCTTGGTCCCACCTCGATATGACAGGGATCCCGCCGGAAATAATCACTCATAAGCTTAGCCTGGACCCAAAGTTCCACCCAGTAAAGAAGAAAAGGAGACGCCAGTCAAAGGTCAAATGGAGTGCCAACGGGCCGTGGAGGAATTCAAGCAGTATCTATCCAGCCCACCTCTGCTTCATACTCGGAAGACGAACGAGCAACTATACCTGTACTTAGTGGTGTCAGAAATAGCGGTTAGTGGAGTCCTGATCCGGGAAGAGAAAGGTACGTAATTTCCAATTTACTATGTTAGCAAGACTTTAGGAGAGGCCGAAACTAGATACCCTCACCTAAAGAAATTGGCGCTCGCTTTGCTAAACGCCTCTAGAAAGCTGAAACCGTACTTTCAATGTCACCCCATATGTGTTGTGACTACTTACCCATTGAGGAATATAATGCATAAGCCCGAGCTCTCGGGACAATTGGCCAAATGGGCCTTGGAAATCAGTGGGTACGATATTGAATTTCGGCCCCGAAGAACCGTTAAATCTCAAATATTGGCAGACTTTGTGGCCGAATTTATGCGACCCTAATACCCAAGGTCGAAAAAGAGTTATTCTTGAGCTTGGAGACTTCTTCGGGGATCTGGACCCTCTTTACGGACGGCGCCTTGAACGCAAAAGGGTCTGGACTTTGCATCGTATTGAAGCCACCGACAGGCAATGTAGTTAGACAATCTATTAGGACTATAAAATTGACTAACGACGAGGCTGAATATGAGGCCATGATTTCAGGACTCGATTTAGCCAAAATTTTAGGGGCGGAGGTGATAGAAGCTAAGTGCGATTCTCTTCTTGTGGCGAACCAAGTTAATGGGACGTTCGACGTTAGAGAAGAATGAATGCAAAGGTACTTGGATAAGTTGCAGGTAACACTGCATCGATTCAGGGACTAGACTCTACAACACGTGTCTCAGGATAAAAACATTGAGGCCGATGCCCTTGCTAACCTGGGATCGTCGGTCGAGGATAATGAGTTCAAGTCGGGGGCGGTCGTACAACTCATGAGATCGGCAGTATAGGAAGGCTACACCGAAATAAACTCAACGAGCTTGATTTGGGACTAAAGAAACAAATATATAGAATATTTGAAGACCGAAAAATTGCCCTCGTATCCAAAAGAAAGGAGGGCCCTACGCACGAAGGCACCGATTTAGTAAGGGTCAATTTATATTATTTGTGACTGACCGATTTTCTAAGTGGGTGGAAGACCATGCATATGAGAAGGTAAGAGAGAAAGAAGTTATCGATTTCATTTGGGACCACATCATATGTCAATTCAGAATGCCGGCCGAGATCGTGTGCGACAACGGGAAACAATTTATTGACAACAAAGTAAGCAAGTTTCTCGAAGACCACAAGATGAAAAGGATCCTATCAATGCCCTACTACCCTAGTGGGAATGGACAAGCAGAATCGACCAACAAAACCATGCTTCAAAACCTCAAAAAGAGGTTAACCGACGCCAAAGGAAAATGGGATGAAATCCTGCCTGAAGTCCTATGGGCATATCGCACGACCTCGAAGTCCAATACCGGGGCCACTCCATTCACAGTGGTTTACAGCACCAAAGCTTTAATACCGGTCGAAGTCGGAGAACCAAATCTCAGGTTCCAACAAGGCCATAAATACGAGCATGGAGTTATTAGATATAAAGCGCGAAGCCGCCTTTGTCCAATTGGCCGCCCAAACATAGTGGATCGAGAGGTATTACAATCGAAGGGCCAACCTTCAACACTTTTATGTCGTGAAATTAGTGTTAAGGAAGGTCACACTAAGCACTCGGAACCCGAATGAAGGGAAGCTGGGCCAAACTGGGAAGGGCCATATCAAATTATCAAGATCACCAGAAAAGGATTGTAGAAACTCGGAGCAATGAACGGTGAACAACTACCAAACAAATGGAATGTAACTCATTTGAAGCGATACTACTGGTAAGGTACGACCAAATTCATTCCTTTTACTTATTTGCATTTAGAACTAACACTTGCAGGCAATTGTCAACGAACATACAATTTTTAGGCCTAAAAGCACGCGTTGCACTCTTTTTCCCCTTTGAAGCGATTTTGTCCCAACTGGGTTTTCCGGTAAGGTTTTTAACGAGGCAACAGTAAATCGTGCTAACTTAGAATTGAAGGCCGATTATGAACTGGTGTTGAAGAACACAACAACAGTATTCGAGGCTTCTCTATGATCGGCCTCGAACACTAGGGGCATCACCCTCGGACAATGACTTTAGTGAGGAAAGAAACTTTGTTAGCGAATAGTCTCGGCTCGATTGATAGGATTTACCATAAGGGGCAAAAGGTCGAATGAACTGTGCCCACATAGACTATTAGAGCCCTGACATGAAGCTTGTACACATGTGTAACCATATATATTACAGATAGAAATAAAAAGAAGTCTCTACCTTGCGGATAAATATCTTATCCCTTAAAAAATTTCTTTTCTTTCTTTTCTCGTAAAGAATTTCCTACATTCGATCCCCCAAAGGTATCGAGCCCAAGGGTCGCCTTTATTCGGGTTCAAAGGATCGCTCTCATTCGGGGACTGCCGTCCAAATACAAACTCGGACGACCCGGACTATCAGAGCCTGGGGGCACAAGACCTATTAGGCAGCGCCCGAACTTTAAATGCTATGGCCATCCCCACTTGGGGACTGTTATCTTAGGAAAACCCGGATAACTCGGGGTAACAATACTACTGGGAAACACCCGAACTAAAAAGGCTACGACCATACTAAAACGGCTCAGAGATGTTCGAGGGCCGTAACAAAAAATAATGCCTTCAAAATTTCTAAACTGGTTCTAAAGGTTACCATCGACAAACTATAATCTAAAAAATTATAAGTACTTTGGGTAAAAGTTTCCGGTCATACCGAACCCCCACGATGCCTTAAACAAAATAATGTCAAAGGCAAGGCCTGTTCGAATCTCCGAACATGACCTAATTATTACATGCTAAGGCATTTTGATCTAAACATAGAGAATAAGGCAAAGGAAAACAAACTCAGAAATTGTCGAAGGGAAAAAAGAAGCCTTGTATTATATATACATATAGTCTTTACAAAGGCCAAACGGCCTTGATAAAAAGTACAAAAGAACAAAAAACACAAAAAACAAAGAAAAATGTAAAAAGCACTTCAACGACCTGGTCTTCACCGGAGCCTGCCTCGTCGCCGGAGTATTCGGAGTCTCCTCCATCCTCAGAGTTGCTCGAACCCTCGGAGTCTTCTTCATCCTCGAGATACAGAACCTTCTTGGCCACGCCTTCGATCCCCTTAGTACTCTCGATTTCAACCGATAAGTTGAAACATCAAGCATGAATTTCCTTAAGGGCCTCCCTTTAGGATAGCCGCTTCACGTGCTCGACGATATCCTTCAGTCGATCCTGGGCCGCCTCGACATCGGCGTTATATTAGGCTACCATCTCGTCAGCTTTGACCAGCACAACCACCAACTTAGCTGTTTCAAGCTCCGTAGCGAGAGTTTCTCAATCAGAGACGACCGAGCTTAGCTGAGACTGGAGCTCCTAAATGTTTTGGGCCCGTGCCTCGGCCTTCTCCTTTTCCACTCAAAGATGGACCTATGCCAATTCAGCTGCGCAACCGTCTCTTTTTCCGAGGCTAGGAGGTCGATCCTGCCTCTCCATTCTTCGGCCTCGGCCTTGACTACATCCAACTCAGCTCGGATTTGGTTGACCTAATCGATCTTCTGTTGAACCTGCGAATTCTGGCCATTATTCACCGAGTCTAGCTCATCGTCACTAACTTCAAATATTTTTACCTGTTCGACCAGGTCGGCATGCTCCTTCTAGGCCACTCCAACTCAGCTCGGAGGCTCTTTGCCTCCCCTTCACGCTTCATGCTGCAAAGTTTGTAAGTATCTCTCTTCTCTGTGAGCCCTCCGACCTCGGCCTCAAGCTAGTTCAGCTCGTCCCGGTATCGAAGGAAAGTTTCCTGATGAAGCATCGAGGCCTACAAACACAAAGAAAATTTTTAGGGTTAGCTATGAACTAGTCTAAGTACAAGTTAAAACCATCAAGAAATATCTGAAATTACATGGTTTAGTGCCTGTTGTGCTTCGTTGAACAGGCAGGGCGCATCTACCTCATTCATCTTGGCTTTTTATTCATTGGTCACCAGAGATCGAAGGTAACTAGCCACCCCTAGAGGGGCGGAGAGGATCCGGGAATCCTCCGAAATAGAGATGACGATGGATCGCTTCCGGTCAGGATCCATGCTCGGAGCTAGGAACTGGCTGATAAATTTCAAGCTTGAGGAAGGCCCTCTTGTTCCCGAAGATGGAATTTTCTTTGGCACCTCTAAGTCATCTAATCCGGTAAATTCCTCTATGGCGATAGAATCCACGCCATAAAAAGTCGCGAAAGGGGTCGTTCGCTCTGTGGGCCCCCTCATTGGGACGTTCTTTCACCGTCTGAGCCTTGTTTTGGGACTCAATGAGCAAAGGCAACCCAGTGATGTCTATCACACCGTGTACTTTCTGTGTGGCATTCCCTGCATCCCGGGAAGCCTCGGCCTCCTTGTCGGCCTCCCTAACCTGAGGTAGATCGACCTTGCCTCTCTCCGGTTCTGAGGCTCCTTGTCGCTCGAGTTGTGACGACACACGGGCCATCAGATTGAAGGCTTCACCTTCTTTTTCGGATTCGTCCCTCAACCGATAGAGTGAATCCGAAGATGGTGCTCGAGCACTGGTGCTTTCTTTAGACTTGCGCACCAGCCTTCTTCTTGTTTTCTTCTTCTCCGTGCTGGAGCCCTATTTCATTTCTTCTCTTCGGCATGTCTTAGAGCAGGGGACTCGGTAGGTAAGTCCTTTCTTGTGGCTAGAGGCCTCAGTTTGACATCCTTGGACAAACTTGCGAAAAGAAATAAAACAAGTGAGAACTTAATGATACAAGAGGAACACAAAAATTGTTTACTCAGGAAAGGAATCTTACCATGAGAACAGGCCTCCCAATGACCCTTCGAAAGCTCCCTCCATGAGCGCTCGGAATAGGGTTTGTGATACGATGCCCTCGACACACTCCTTGAGTCGGGGGATTGTGTTCGAGACCCGAGAAACGACTGCACCACCACAAAGCACCGATAAGAAGGAAGGAAAAAAAGCGTAAGATCAAATTTTGAAAGAAATATTATACTTACGTGATGTATTCCACTTCTCGAGAAATGTCATACGCTCGGTTGGGATCAAATTTGAAGTCCTCACTCAGACGAAACGACCTTGCCAGCCTCGATCCCGGTCCTTACTAATACTCGAGAACGGGGCTTTGCTCGCCCGGCGCACGAGCTTTATTAGTCCCCCCCTCCCCAAAAGATTCAGGGACTGTATAAGCGCATAAGGTAGTTGACGCTGAACGAGCATCCATTGATCTTGCTCATGAAGAACCGGAGAATGATCCCGGTCCCCTAGAGTGAAGGGTGAATTTGGTTGAGGCATACCTCATATATTTTGTAGAAGTCGATGATGACCGTATTCAATGGGCCAAATGTAAAGGAATGAGTGTAAACACTGAAGTATCCCTCAACGTGGGTGGTGATGGCTTCATCTGGGTCGGGAATCACTACGTGCTTGTCAACCCAATTCCAATCCTTTTTTACCGTGGGGAGAACATCCTCAGTGATCGAGCAGATGTACCTCGAGACCTCCTCGCACCGGTCTTGTATGGAGGAAGGCTTTTCAACCTTAAAGTCAATATTAACCGGACACCCCCCGGGGACGAACATTAGTAGAGGAGGTTCCAGTACTGGTTCCTCGACGGTAGTACGCGAAGCGGTCTCCTTGGCCTCGGCAGCCGGCCACGAGGAGGAAGGAGTTTCTTTTTGGGGAACTATTTTTAAAGTCTTCGCCATTTCTTTGAAAAATGGAGAAAAATGAGGAAAAAGGAAGTTAAAGGAATGCACTTGATAGCTTGAGATGAAGACGAACAACAATTCTTACAAAAATCTCAAATAACCGGGATATAAGTGCCAGAAAGTATTGAAATTTCTAAGGTACGAGCGTAGAAGGCTTGGATGTAAAGTTTAAATGAACAGAGGAAGATGCATTTATAGTTTTTCAGTGGCGGTTCGCATCCAGGAATGACCGATCGACGGCTGACAAGAATTTAATGCCATTAAGACTTGACTGACGATATGTTTCATTTGTTTTGTTGTTTTTGTCATGGGGTATCGAAGTAAGAATTGGAAGCTCATATCGTTTCTCGCCATCTACTCTCCAAAAAACGAGGGGACTATCTGTATACGATCAAAATCGAGCTCGCTTGTGACATGGTAGATCAGGCTCGATACGTGGCAATAAAGGACTGAAGATCGATCCCAAGTCCCACCGGGTTAGAACCCGGGGCAGAACGCCTGCCTTCGAAGAATATCGAGATCGTGATCCCGGAATCGGTCCTAGCCTCGAACGCGTTCAAAGAAATATTGTTAGCATAGCCAACATAATGCCGAAATATCCGTGACCGCTCGGATATTACGGCAGGAATCACGACATGTATCGATAAGGGATCATCAATCAGTAAATCAAGAGATTTACTTACTATTTATAGAATTATACCTAAAGTAGGACTACTCTACTATATAAAGGGGGTCTGATAATTCATAAAGCACATTATAACACACGCTCAAAAGCAATACATTATTATTTTTCTCTTAAAGCTCTTATTCATCTGTATCTTAAGACCGATCGAAGTACATTCGGTTCGAGGGTGACTGGTCTTCCAAGACTGAAATTGTCCAATTCGTGTGGTTTGAATTTACTTGTCGTTATTTATTTCAATTGCAACTTAATTTATCACTTTGTATCAAGTTAATCCGCATATCCTTAAAATCACTAACAAATTCAATTGTTATCCGATTTTGAGGGTAAACACTAACCTTATAAGTTAATTTTTGTAATTAAGATAGGGTTAAGGTTCATTTTTTCATATTCTTTTGATCAAAATTTGTTTACGTTTCTAATGCTTAATATGATTTCTTCTCCGTTTGTCAATATTTCAACACAATTATATGTGCGAAATAATAATCCAAAAATTAGAGCGAGCTCTACATGCTATGTTGAATTTGGATATCTATTCTTAAATCTTGTTTTTTTTCTTTTGGGACTAATACGCAGGCACGACTCTTAACTATCTACCAGTGACTAGTGATCACCCTATTTAGTGACGAAAAGTAAAAAAGATTTATGTATCGGAAAAATGACCCAGGACACGATAAAGTAATCAATTTTATTATTATTTAAGTGTAACACAAAGTTATATTTAAAACATTATATTTATGTTGAAGTATAATAATCAACAACAATAATAACTCTTGAGTCCCAAACAAGTTAGGTATGATGATATAAATGTCTAATTAGTCAGACGTGACAGAAATTTATGTCTATGTTAGATCTATGATAAGTTTCTCACATGCGAATCTGACTCTTTATTTTGAGCCAAGCACGCAATTCTTTTTTTGATAGTGTATGGTGGTAATACTTTGCACCCTAGACTTAATTATGCCTGTTCTTATACAATGTTAAAATAAAGTGAACATTTTATCTAGCAACTTAAGTCGTTAAGAAAAATGGTACTACTATTAGATTAGTTAGTGTTTGAGGGAAGTATTTGAGAAGAGGTTGTTTTGTCTTCATTGTAAAAAGAAAAAAAGGAAGATGTCTTTAAAAACATTTCTTTATCTTATATAGTTTGAATATTTTAAAAGTGTTTTGAGGAAAATTAAAATTTGAATATATTATTAATAATTAAGATTGGGCACTTGGGTTTTGGGCCAATTAAGTAGCCTGAAATTAATACTTTAGTCACCTATTATCATTTTCGCCTTTAAATATCAGAAAACTTTTTTTTTTTACAGCTTTCTTTTTAAATTCAAAAAAGGTGACTATTGGTTATAAAAAGTGTCTATTATGAAGCGATGAGTCCGTTAATTCCAACAGACTCGTAGATGTATTATAAATACTCATATCATCTCCAAAACGAAAGACATATGAAAATTTTCATCTCTTTCTCTTCTACTTATTTTGTACAACTCACAAATATTCTGTTCTTGTGGGAATTAAATTCGAGTTAATTGTTGAAACTCGAATTTCGAAGGTTTTATAAAATCCCGAGGAATTCTGCTATTATCTTTGCAGCAATTTGTGGGAAGCTTAAATTCCTTAAAGACAGTGATTACACTATCGAAGCCAAATTATTTCAACCCATTATATTTCTAACAATTACATCATATGGCATACAAGAGTCAAACTCTCACAACTAGATTACCTCTACTATGTGATATTGTTCTAACTTGTGGTCGCTCAAATTAGTTAATAAAGCCGCTCTGGGCTCCTTTCTTTTTAATTTTATGTGTTTTAGGATTTCTCCATCCTTCCTTCTCTTCAGATACCAATCATATATAATTGTCACTTAGTTTTCATAACACTCTTTAGCTCCATCTCTAGAAATTGAAACAATAATAATGAGGACAGATATAATTCCATGTCTACTGATATCCTTACTCATCCATGAATTGCTCGTGGTGTACAAATGTTCTAGCCTCTCAGTAGAAGCATTAAAGTCCGTACAACAATTTTCTTACAAGGAATTAATGGTTTCTCAACTCAAGGCCGCCGGAGAGCTAAAAGGTTTTGACGGGAATAAGGGCAGAGGTACACTAACACCGCCACCACCAGCGCATAATTTGAGAAATCACTGGAGGAGCCGTTATGTTCCACCGGTACCACCACCACCGCCACCATCAAAGCCTAATGTGGGACATCGTCGGAACCGTGGTGCGCTACCACCACCGCCACTACCTCCTCCCCTAGCACCACCACCTCCACCCGTACTAGTACCTTCACCTTCACCAGCAGCACCACCACCACCACGAGAAGCACCTCTGCTTCCACCAACACTAGCACCACCACCTCCAATATCACCCGTACCACCATCATTTTCATCATCACCGTCAACACCACCATCACCATCAAGCTAGTCATGAAGCTCGCCACCGCTATATATGCTGCAGCTATGAGCAGAGTCAGATCCCAGAATTTAAACTCTAAGAGCTTGTTTGGTACGAGGGATAAGGAATAAGTAATCCCGAAATTAAATTTAAAAAGAGTTTATCACATGCTTGATTGGCAGAAAATTGCGATATAATTAATTCCGGGAGTAGTTATCCCGAGATTGTAGTGTTATTTTATTTTCATGGAAAAGTGAAATAATTAATTTCGAGATAATTAATCCCTGGATAATTAATCCAGTAATAACTTCTTTCCAACCAAATGAGCCTTATGGGTTTAACTTTTAAGTTTTTAGTTTGAACCCAAATATAATTTTAAAATTACGGATTCGATTGTACATTCTAATAAATTTTTACCCATAAATATATATTTTGCATCAAAAGTTATAGTTTCAGTTGAAGTCAAACATGCAGAACTACATCCCCTCTATGAGAGGATTCATAAATTTTATTGATTAAACCACGTAAATTTGGTGCAAAATCGAGCTTGAGAGACGAGTTGATTTTCTGATTTTGCAAAGAGTGTAGTCAACATGTCCATGGCATTCCCACATGTACTACTTTTTCTAATTTATAAATCCATACGGATCCGTTTTAAACCTCCAGTTTGAGGGTAGTTAGAAATTTAGAATAAAAGAAGCGTAGTTCGTTTGGACTCGAATACGTTTATTTGATTTTGTTAGTATTTCTTTTTATTATTTTGGGTACTTTTTACATCTTTTTTAGTGGTTAAATTGGTTTTGCAAGAATAAATTTAGGATTATTATGAGAGAATTTATATTAAGAATGTATTTTGATTCATGCTTTCTCTTTTTTTGAAAAAGAAATGTGTATGAACCAGAAAAACAAACTGAGTAGTATACCTAATTAAGCAAAACATTTTGTTTTCCAATAGGAATGGATCTACTAAGTTCATTGAAACTCTGGCCTGGAAATTATGATGCATTTTTTCAGCCAGTGAACGGCCAAAGTATCATACTGTTTTGATGATTATCATATTTGAATATATTTTATCGTTATGATATTTTATAATGCCATACAATAAAAATTTAAAAAATAAACTTGCAATATTACAAATAAAAGTAATATATATTGCTGTATAAAAAAAGGTAAGATAAATGGTAAAATAGAATCATACATAATAAATAAAGGCAGATGAGAAAAAAATAAAATAACAACGCGATCGTATCAATTGATCGTTATATAAAATGACACTTTTCACCATTACATAACAACAATTTTATAATACGGTACGATAAAATTTACTTAAGTAACGATTAAAACGAACATTATAATCAATTGAATAATAAATACCTAAAGAGTTTTTCTCTGTAAAGCTATACTACTGAAATATGGCTACTTGTTGTATAACTAGTAACGCAACGATATAAGTCAAAATCATCCTCATTCCTTTAAGTTGGAAGCTGTTTCTTCTCCTTTTTCCTTATAGGCTTTGGGATCGGTTATGCAACTCTTTTCCGATTATTCAGAATTTATAATACTCCCTTTGTCCCAAATGATGTGAGACTGTTTGAGTGGTCACTAAGTTTAAGAGAGAAAGAAAAATATAAATATTGTTATAACTATATAAATCATCTTATTTAGAATAAAATAAAAAAATTAAATTAAATTGTTATTAAACATAAAAAGATATCATACTTTTTAAGATTGACTCTTTTTTTTAAAATGGAAATACTCATCATGTCCATTTTAAGACTGACTCAAATGAAAAAGTGTCACACTAATCGGAAGAAGTGAATATAGGTTTTGCAAGCAGCATATATAGAAAAGTCATAAAATTTCAGGACTTTTCAGTTACCAACCTTATTCATTTAGTCCGTCAATGCTTGCTTTATAGAAATTCTAGTTTCTTTTGGAGAAAAAAATTTAAATGATACACGGGTTTTTTGATTTTCTAAAAGAAGATCAAAACACAACTGTCTAGACATATTAATAAAGCTAAGAGTTAACATTTTAAAATTCTCTTAAACTATCAAATTTTTCTTTTGGTGTCCCAAAATTTTCGGAACTATATTGCCCTTTATATTAAAATCACTTTATTTGCATTCTTAGAGGTGCATCTAGTACACGCTCCAAATTATCTAAAAATGTATCAGGTAACACTACACGTAGCTATTTAACTCAGCATAAAACCCGTCTAAACTTTATCATCAGTTACCTACTCAAACTATCTGGTGTTTCCAAAATTCCCCCGAACTGTATTCCCTTATATACTAAAACCCCATGTTAAAGGTACGTCTGTCTAACTATATTAACTTATGGTTTGTACAAAGTTTTTTCTTACCTTGTTTACTCATGATGTATTACTCTCGGATGATTGATTAATTCTAGGAGTTTTGGCCAAAATAATATCTAATGTACTATGCTAATTTTAAGCTTATTTTTGTGTGCTTTTTGCTAAACTCAAATTGATAACTCCTTATTGATATTCAATACAATATAAATAAAGGAATATAGTGTTGCATTTATTAAAGATCATCTAATATTACATAGAAAAGATTACATAAAATAAAATTTCGCAAATAAAAAATCAATTAGCTGGCAATTACATTCTCTAAATCTGTCAGGACCCAATTTCTCCTATAGACCGTGATGGCGCCCAACATCATCGCTAGGCAAGCCAATGATGAACTAGCCATGTGTTTATTCTTTTTAACAATTTCGAAATAGTTGACTTCTATTTATTAAGTAAATAAGAGGTGAAAAATTTAATAAAATAATGCGTAAACAAACATCAGAGCAAGTGTAGTGTAATAAATACTCAAAAGCCATCAAATGTCTACTAGCGTGTTTTCAAGACCTGGTGACACAAGTATTGTCACGACCTGGATTTTTCACCCTCGAGAGTCGTGATGGCGCCTGCTAGTGAAAGCTAGGCAAGCCAATTAACCGAATTATTTGCCTTGTTTCCATTTTTAAATTCATTACAACTTAAAACCAACAACTAAATAACAACATAACTTAACGAGCGGAATAATAAAATTTCAGACTTTAGAATACCGCTAATAAAATCTCCTTAATGAAACTACCCAAAATTTGATATCACAGCTTCACAGACTGTCTAAGAGTACTACAAATAAGGGTCTGAAAGAAATAACAATGTACTACCTCTAGGACTACATAAAAGAATCAGGTAGAATATATAGCGGGAGACACCAAGGCTTGCGGGTGCCTGCAGGACTACCTTGGGTCGCCTGATAAGCAAGAAACTGGAAGCTCACTACGGTCCGAAATCTACAGCGCTGGGATCTGCACAAAAGAGTGCAGAGTGTAGTATTAGCACAACCGACCCCATGTGCTGGTAAGTGCCTGGACTAACCCCAACGACGTAGTGACGAGGCTAGGACCAGACTCCAGATAGACCTGTGCAGTTATACACACACACACACACACACACACATCTACAACAGAAAGATAGAAGTAATCAAACAATTAAAGCTGGTGAAGGGAAACATGCTTCGAGGTAGCAGACAAAAACAGATCATCAATGAATAATAAGGAACAACAATTCAACTTCTAACACGAAAAAAGTGAATTACAGGCAACTTTCCCTTTCAGTTTCATCATATTGCAGGCGTGCAACCCGATCCCATTTCTCATATCTTGTGGTAGGCATACCACCCGCTCCCATTTCATTATATCTTGTGGTAGGCGTACCACCCACTCCCATTTCATCATATTTTGTGGTAGGCGTACCACCCGCTCCTATTTCATCATATTTTGTGGTAGGCGTACCACCAGCTCCCATTTACAAGTCATAACTAATATCACAAGAAATCCCGGCAAGGGAATAAAAGCAATATTATAACTTCCTAGCGAGGGAACAATAATATCAAAGCAAACATCCCGGCAAGGGCGAATCAGCTATAACCAATCTTAACTCAACTTCTACTCAGCTCAACTAATGCCAATACTCAATTATAATTAAAGTCCACGATAAATAAACTGAGTTCTTGCTCAACATCGAGAATGATCAATTAAGGCTTTAACATATTCCCACAATTGAAACAGTTCCATTTACAATTAATCTCCAAATCCAATTATTATTGTTTTAAGTCTAAACATAACCCATTAATATGACATTGGACTCTTTAGTTCTTAACAAATCCATATTTAACTAATCTATTTAGCAATTGACTTTATACCTACAGAAGAAATCTAAACCTATAACAAAGAGGAACAACTGCAATGAAGAAACCAAAGTAGCAAATCCTCACGTGAACTCCCATTTTCACATAAAATACCAAGAACAATATTTAGCAATTTGAACAAGAATCACACAATAACTATCCATTTAAGACTCACGGTCATGCTCGACACCAACATGTAGATACTCGTCACCATGCCTATACGTCGTACTCAACAAGAAGAAATTAACAAATAGGACACAACTTCTAATCCCTCAAGCTAAGGTTAGACCGGATACTTACTTCGCCAAATTCAAGATTCCAACAACCTTCGCCTTGAAACTTTGTTTCCAAAGGCTTCAAATCTTAGTTAAGCTTTCCAATATCGAAATATAAATTCCAGCAACTCGCTAACGGGACGTTCCCAACCTTGAAACATCAGTAATAGAAGTGAGCCTCATCGTCTGGATTGAAGATCCCAGTTCGCCGTCGACAATTGAATTATCATCGGGGGCGGCGGGGCGGTCACACATAGAAGTATCTTCGTCGATTTCAAGGTTTGAACTTTCTGTAACAGTTTCATCTCCTAGCTCTACTACCTGTTCGCCGTCCTCCTCGTACTGAAATTTGATTTTTTTGAGGGTTTTAAATCGTGAGTGCTTGTACTTGCTGAATTTTGATTCTCATTGTTGGTTCGTGACTCCATTTGTTTGGTTTGATGAGATTTTGGAGTTGTGTGAATGTTAATTTTAGGGTTTTAGAATAAATGGGTGGCAAGTAGTTTTTGTAGAGGTTGAATCACGAACTATCAGAAGAGATAAAGACGTGAAAATTGGGGCAGGGGGGGAGGGAGTTAGGGAAATGAGGGATTGGGATGAGCAGATCATGGGTGATTAGTTAGGATAATGTTATTTTGTATCTTACTTAAGCTTGCCCTTTTCCCCAAATCTCATCACGCCCTTCATAGGAGATACTCGAAGTAATACCCGCTCACAACCATAAAAGCCACATCTCGTACCTTGCGATCTGCATAGCCCTTTTGCCTGGACTGAGCTGTATGAAGCCTATCCTGAATGATCCTAACCTTCTCCAAGGCCTCCTGAGCCAGATCTGTACCCAACAACCGAGCCTCTCCTGGCTCAAACCATCCAACCGGAGATCGACACCGCCTACCATATAAAGCCTCATTAGGAGCGATCTGGATACTCGACTGGTAGATGTTGTTGTAGGAACTCTGCTAAAGGCAAAAATTGATCCCACGAACCTCCAAAGTCAATAACACAAGCTCGGAGCATATCCTCCAATATCTGAATAGTTCGCTCAGATTGTCCGTCCATCTAAGGATGAAATACTGTACTCAACTCAACCTGGGTGCCCAACTCCCACTGAACTGCCCTCCAGAAATGCGAGGTAAACTGCGTACCTCGGTCCAAAATGATAGATACCGACACACCATGAAGGCGAACAATCTCCCGGATATAGATCTCAGCTAACCTCTCGGATGAATATGAGACTGCCACGGGAATGAAATGTGGTGATTTGGTCAGCCTGTCAACAATGACCCAACCTGCGTCGAACTTCTTCCGAGTCTGCGGAAGTCCAACAACGAAATCCATAGTGATCCGCTCCCATTTCCACTCGTGGAACTCAATCCTCTGAAACAATCCACCACGCCTCTGATGCTCACACTTAACCTGCTGGCAATTCAAACACCGAGCCACATATGCAACTATATCCTTCTTCATTTTTCACCACCAATAGTGCTGCCGCAAATCCTGATACATCTTCGCGGCGCCAGGATGAATAGAATACCTGGAGCTACAGGCCTCCTCTAAAATCAACTCCCGAAGCCCCTCCAAATTAGGCACACAAACTCGACCCTGCAATCTCAAAACTCAATCATCACCTAAGGTAACCTGTTTGGCACCTCCATGTTGCACCGTGTCTCTAAGGACACACAACTGGGGATCATCAAACTGTCGATTATGGATATGCTCCAACAACAAAGAATGAGCGACTGTGAAAGATAATACCCGACTAGGCTCAGAAATATCCAATCTCACAAGTCGATTGGCCAAATCCTGAACATCCAATGCAAGCGGCCTCTCGCCGACCGGAATATAATCAACACTGCCCATACTGGCCGACTTTCTACTCAAGGCATCGGCCACCACATTGGCCTTTTCCCAGTGATATAAGATAGTGATATCATAATCCTTCAACAAATCCAACCACCTTCTCTGCCTCAAATTCAACTTCTTTTGCTTGAACAAGTACTGAAGACTCTTATGATCCTTGAACACCTCACACGCCACGCCATACAGGTAGTGCCTCCAAATCTTCAATGCGTGAACTATGGCTGCCAATCTAAATCATGCACCGGATTGTTCTTCTCATGATTCTTCAACTGCCTCGAAGCATAGGCAATGACCTTGCCCTCCCGCATCAACACTTCACCAAGCCCACTACGGGAAGCATCTCAATAAACAGTGTAAGGCCCTGAACCTGTGGGCAAAACTAACACTGGTGTCGTGGTCAGAGCTGTCTTGAGCTTCTAAAGCTTACCTCACACTCATCCGACCACCTGAACTGGGCACCCTTCTGGGTCAACCTGGTCATCGAAGCTACAATAGATGAAAACCCCTCCACGAACCGACGATAGTAACCTACTAATCCCGAGAAACTCCGAATCTCTGTAGCTGTTGCTGGTCTAGGACAGTTCTTGACTGCCTCAATCTTCTTCGGATCAACCTGAATACCCTCTGCTGATACAACATGACCCAGAAATGCAACCGAACTCAACCAGAACTCACACTTCGAGAACTTAGCATATAACTGACTATCCTTCAAAGTCTGAAGAACCACTCTGAGCTGCTGCTCATGCTCCTCCTAGCTGCGGGAATATATCAGAATGTCATCAATAAAGACTAAGGCTGGCTATTGGTCCGATTCACACCGAACCGGACCGGTTCCGAACTGGAATCCGGCCCAGACTGGTGTAAATCGGACCTTTTTAGAGGGGGAGCCGATACCGATCACGAGACGGTCTAGGGGTATGGGCCGATAGGACCAGTTAAAAAATGGTCCAAAACCGGCCGGTACAGGACCCGACCGGACCAATAAAAAAAGGCTCCAGCTTTAAAAAATAGCCGTTGGTCAAAGGCCGAAAACGGCCATTTTACCCCATAACCACCCCAAACTATTTTTTCCTATAAATACCCAATTATTTCATCATATTTTTCACACAAATCATCCAATTCTCTCTAATTCTCTAAAATATTGCTATTTTTCTACTTAGGCTATTTGTGTAAATTACACAATTTTGATTATTTATCAAGTTTTACTTGGAGTTGCTATCAACTGAAGGTTCAAGTATCAACTTCACCTCAATTATACGGCTATATTTGGTTGGTCGTTCCTATTTCTATTATTTTATTATATTTTTATGATATATTTATTTTATTTGCTATAATTATGTCTCAAAGAGGTTCAATTGGAACTAGTAGTGGGGGGCGGGCATGTGGTCATTCGAAAAATAGAGGTAAAGGAATTGTTGGTAGTTCTAGTCAACACGTAGATGAAGTTATCATGATTTTAGCTCTTATAATCCACTTGATTCACAAAACGTAGAAGTGCAATTATCAAACTGGGATTTATTTAGAAGAACAACATGAATTTCAAGCTAGTCCACCTAAAGTTCAGTCCGACTTGCCTCCTGTACCTCCCACTAGAGCCCCAGTTAAACGTAAGGAAATATCTGAGGTGTGAGAATTTGTACAGAAGAAAATTAAAAATCAGACGGCCGTTTGTGGTCTTTGTGGATAGGTGTGGGTTTTTAAAACTGGGGGTAATGAAGGTGGGACGGGTAAAATTAGAACTCACTTAAGAGCTAAACATCCCAAGGAATGGTCAATGCGGGCGGGGGGTATTTATTTTGGAACCGAGCATGGGGGGTAGCAGATGACGAATCCTCGGGTGTTCAAGCTAAACTTAACCAAATAACAGGAGGGATTCTTAGTTATGATAAAGAAAGGGATAGGGAAAATATTGCTAAACTAGTAGCGGTAGAGGGTTTTACCTTATAGTTTTTCTTCTTCTACTGGTTTTGTTCGTTATATTCAAACTACATATAATCCTTCCTTTAAAGGTTTTCCAAGAACAACTATTAAAAATGATATTATTAAATTTAAAAATAAATATAGAGATTATTTGAGATATTTATTTGATAACTTTGACACTAGAGTATGCCTTACTACTAATATGGGTCGTTCTACAAATAACTGTGATTATATTACTGTTACTGTTCATTAGATAGATCCTGATTGGGTCTTTCAAAAACGTATTATTGCATATAAAGTTGTTGATGAACCACACACGGGAAATTATATTTCCAAAATAGTTTCATCAATTTGTCGTGCATATTGTTTATCTAACAAAGTTTTTAGTATTACAGTAGATAATGCTACGAACAACACAGAAGCACTTAGGAATTTAAGACCTATTTTAAACCCCCCTTTTGAGGAATTTTTTCATGTTAGATGTGCATGTCATATCTACAATTTAGTAGTCAAAGATGGTCTTGACTTATTTAACAACATTATTGAAAAGGTTAAAGTAGCTATTGCCTTTATATTTAGAAATAAAAATCAAGAAAGAAAAAGAGAATGGGAAAGGAAATGTATAGAATTAAGAATGCCAATTAGGAGAGTCCCAAAAGAAGTTTGTATTAGGTGGAGCACTTTATATGAAGCATTAACTGTTGCTTACGAATATAGAGAGCCTATAACTCAAATGTATAATAAATATTTTATGGAACTTTATCACCTTAAGGAGGTAGATTGGAACCTTGTTGAACATCTCCTCTAGTTTTTAGAAAAATTCTATCATGCTACTTAAGAATTTTCTGGACAATATTATCCAACTACTCCTACCATGTTATATTATATAGTTGGCATATCTGAGTTATTAAGATTATATAGGCAATACGACGAATATAAAATGGCTGTAGAGGCCATGATTGAAAAAATTTAAAAATATTTTTTTCCAGTTCCTCAACTTTTTTACATTGCTTCTGTGTTGCATCCTGCATTTAGAATTAAGTTAACTGAACGACTTGTTCGGAAAATATACGCAAATTTAGATATTACACCTCTTGAAACTGCAACTAATAATTACCCTAGTGTAGAAACTGCTCATGGTAAAGTTTATACAGATACCGTGGCTGTTTTCGCAAAGTACAGAGCTTGGGCAGAGACTGCTACACCAACTGCACCGATATTGTCAATCTGTGAAAGTTCTTCTTCTCAAATAGGCAAAAGGCATGCTGAGATGAGCAGTTTTGGAGGACTTGATCAGAAGCTGCTTTCAGAACAAGATGAGTACGAGGAGGAATACCGCAAGTTCCAAGTCTACTTAATCCAATATCCGAAGAAACTTACAAGTTTTGGAACTCACGATTTATTGGATTACTGAAAGAGTCAAGAAGCACAATTTCCAATACTTTCAAAAATAGCCCGCGATATATTAACAATTCAAGCGTCATCAGTTGCGTCGGAGAACGCTTTCAGCCAGGGAAGATTTCAAATTGGAGATCACAGATATTCATTGAGACAAGAGGCAATGGAGACAGGAGTTCTATTTAGGGATTGGATCAGACCAGAGCGAAGAAACTTTGGAATACCGGAGCTTTCGCAGAAAAAAGACAGAGCGTATATGGATCAAATTTTGAGTGACGGAACAAGTGAAGACGGGAATCAAATAGCCAATGAAACGGAAGATGAAGAAGATCAAGAAGAAGACGATGAACCGGAACAACAACAACTTGTTCCTAAGCAAAAGCCTACGGCTATCTTAAAAAAACTAGCCATCATATTTAAAATAATGTAATTTTCTACATCAGAATACATATTAATAAAATTGCTCCAAGTTCACAACTCTTGTGTTCTTATTTTTTATTTTTTATTAACTTTGTATATATTTCAAGGTTTGAATCTAATTATAAACTTTGAAACTAATTCAAAGTTTGCAAGAAGATTATTATAACTTCTTTAATTCTAAGTTTTAACTTTGAAACATACTTTTCACTTCAAATATATATTCAAAGTTAGTATATTTTGTTGTTATATTTTCAAAAAATTATAATTTCCTTCTTCTACAAAGTTTATTTTATTTTTTACTAACTTTGTATATATTCAAGGTTTGAATCTAATTATAAACTTTGAAACTAATTCAAAGTTTGCAAGAATATTATTATAACTTCTTTAGTTCTAAGTTTTAACTTTGAAACATACTTTTCATTTATTTACAAAGTTAAATAAAGGAGGGACTAATTAAAAAAACATTAAAAAACCGGTGGACCGGCCGGACCGGAAAAACCGGTAGACCGGTTGCCGGTACCCGGTACCGGTCAAGGTCTGGTTGAGCCATTTCCAACCGGAGGACCGGACCGGACCGGAAATTATCGGTTTGGTCCAGTTTTTGCGCACTAACGGTACCGGACCGGACAGGAACCAAAAATTTTTTTTGGTCCGTGACCGGACCGGACCACTGGCCACTCTTAATGAAGACTATCACGAACGAGTCCAAATAAGGTCAGAACACTCGGTTCATCAAATCCATAAAAGCTGCTGGGGCATTTGTCAACCCGTATGACCAAGAACTCATAATGCCTGTACCGAGTGCTGAAAGCTGTCTTAGGGACATCGGATGACCTAATACTCAACTGATGGTAGCCAGATCTCAAGTCAATCTTTGAAAATACCTTGGCACCCCGATGGTGATCGAACAAATCATCAATCCTCGGCAAATTGATACTTATTCTTGATTGTAACCTTGTTCAATTGTCGGTAATCAATACACATTCTCATTAACCATCCTTCTTTTTAACAAACAACACCGGCGCACCCCAAGGCGAAACACTGGGTCTAATGAAACCCTTCTCAAGCAAGTCTTGCAACTGCTCCTTCAACTCTTTCAACTCCGATGGGGCCATGTGATACGGCATGATAGAAATGGGCTGAGTGCCCGGAGCCAAATCAATACAGAAGTCAATATCCCTATCGGATGGCATCCCCGACAGTTCAGAAGGGAAAACCTCGAGAAACTCACGAACCACGGGCACAGAACCAATAGAGAGAACCTCAGCACTGGAATCACGAACATAAGCCAGATAGGTCAAACACCCTTTCTCGACCATAGGCCGAGCCTTCACATAAGAGATAACGCTACGGGTAGTATGACCTGGAGTCCCTCTACACTCCAAACGAGGTATACCCGGTAAAGCTAAGGTCATAATCTTGGCATGGCAATCCAAGATAGTGTGGTAAGGTGATAACCAGTCCATCCTCAATATAACATCGAAATCAACCATGTCTAAAAGCAACATATCTACACCAGTCTCAAGACCCCCAATCACTACAACCCTGGGACGATGGACTCGATGTACCACAATAGAATCACTCACGGGGGTAGACACATAAACAGGAACACCAATGAATCACTAGGCATGACCAGATACGGTGCAAAATAAGATGAGACATACGAGTGAGTAGACGCTGGATCAAATAATACTAAAGCATCTCTATTACAAACCAGAACCATACCTGTAATCACTGCATCTGAAGCCTCAGCCTCGGGCCGGGCTGGG
This sequence comes from Nicotiana obtusifolia, assembly GCA_002018475.1. Classification (NCBI taxonomy): domain Eukaryota; kingdom Viridiplantae; phylum Streptophyta; class Magnoliopsida; order Solanales; family Solanaceae; genus Nicotiana; species Nicotiana obtusifolia. The sequence continues at coordinate 134,452 of MCJB01009855.1, read as the reverse complement.
AGAGCATACCATCGCGGCTGGGCCCCACTACCTTGAACCACATCTCTTGGACGGCATGTTGCTTGCTGGCCCCCACCTCTGCCGGTCTGACTCTACCTCTAGCACCTTTACCTCCACCTCTAGCACCTCTACCTCCACCTCTAGCACCTCTACCCCCACCTCTAGTTAGGTGGGTGGGCTGCGGGACATCTGGTGCCTGTACCATAGTACGAGAATCCTGATGCAGAGAACTGCTCGAAGCTCGAGGGCAATACCTAGGAATGTGCCTCGTGTCACCACAAGTAAAACAAGCCTTCAGATGTTGACCCTGGAAACTCTGAAGCGGTGGTGCACTGATGGACTGCTGATCAGGATACTGCATCTAAGGACCACGACTACATGAAGCACCGTGAGAAACCTGAAGAGCTAACTGGAAGGGCCTAGGAGGATGGCGTCTACCATATGAATCTCTGCCTCCGGACGAACCACTGAATCTACCTGAATGACGGGGTTATCCGATCCATGACCACCTCCATGCGACAGAATCATCTCAACTCTGCGGGCCACATTGGCCGCCTCCTAAAAAGTAATCTCACTCCCAGTCTCCCTAGCCATTCGAAGACGAATCAGCTGAATAAAACTCCTCACCTCTCCCCCTCTGTAGGAAATATGATGAGAGTATGCCGAGCCAAATCGATGAACCTGGTCTCATACTAGGTAACCGTCATGGAACCCTGTTGGAGGCGCTCAAACTGCCTCCGATAGGACTCTCTCTGAGTAACAGGGAGAAACTTCTCCAAAAACAACGCTGTGAACTGTTCCCAAGTCAAAGATGGCGACCCGGTTGGCCTAGTTAAGAAATAATCACCCCACCAAGTCTTGGCAGTTCCAGACATGCGAAATGTAGCAAAATCTACCCCATTGGTCTCAACAATACCCATGTTCCTGAGAACCTCGTGGCAGTTGTATAGAAAGTCCAAGGGATCCTCCGAGGAAGCACCGCTGAAAGTAGTAGTGAAGAGCTTGGTGAACCTATCCAGCCTCTACAAAGCATCGTCGGACATAGCCGCTCCATCGCCGGCCTGAGCTACTGCACCCGGCTGAACTGCTGGAACCTGAACTTGGGGAGCTACCTGCTCCTGAGTGCGAGTAGCAGGAGTCTGAGCCCCTCCTCCAGCCTGAGAAGTGGCTGGTGCTACAGGAAGCAAGCTTGCTCGGGTGACACTCTCCATGAGACTCACCAATCGGATCAAAGCGTCCTAAAGAACTGGGGTAGCAATAAACCCCTCTAGGACCTGAGCTGGGCCCACCGGAACTGTTGGGGCCAGAACCTCCTCGTCAAAATCAACCTGAGGCGCCGCCACTGCTGCTGCTGCTGGGGGCTGAGCTTTGCCCCTCCCTCGGCCTCTAGCATGGCTTAGGCCTCGCCCTCTGACCCTCGTGGGAGCTGCTGCTGGGGGCTTGGGCTACTGAGTGGTAGATGAGGAAGCGCGTGTTCTTGCCATCTGCGAAAGAACATAGTAGAAATCCAAATAGCATTGGGAAACAAAAACGCATGACAAGAAAGAATAAATGTGAAGTTTTTCCTAACTCTGTAGCCTCTGGGGGGATAAATACAGACGTCACCGTACCGATCCCTCACACTCTACCAAGCTTTTCTGTGAACTGTGAGACCCATGTAACCTAGAGCTTCGTTACACAAGTATTGTCATGACTCGGATTTTTCACCCTCGGGAGCCGTGATAGAGCCTCCTAGTGAAAGCTAGGCAAGCCAATTAATTAAATTATTTGCCTTGTTTCCATTTTAAAATTCATTACAACTTAAAACCAACAAATAAATAACAACATAAATTAACAAGCGGAATAATAAAATTTCAGACTTTAAAATACCGCTAATAAAATCTCCTTAATGAAACTACCCAAGATTTGGTATTACAGCTTCACAGACTGTCTAAGAGTACTACAAATAAGGATCTGAAAGAAATAAGAAAGTACTGTCTGTGGGACTACATAAAAGAAACAGGTAGAATAAATAGCGGGAGACACCAAGGCCTGCGGGCGCCTGCAGGACTACCTCGGGTCGCCTGATAAGCAAAAAACTGGAAGTTCACTACGGTTCAAAATCTGCAGCGCAGGGATCTGCACAAAAGAGTGCAGAGTGTAGTATCAGCACAACCGACCCCATGTGCTGGTAAGTGCCTGGCCTAACCCCGACGAAATAGTGACGAGGCTAAAACCAGACTTCAGATAGACCTATGCAGTTATATATATATATATATATATACACACACACACATATCTACAGTGGAAAGATAGAAGTAATCAAACAATTAAAGCTGGGGAAGGGAAACATGCTTCGAAGTAGCAGATAAAACCAGATCATCTATGAATAATAAGGAACTACAATTCAACTTCTAACACGAATAAAGTGAATTACAGGCAACTTTCACTTTCAGTTCCATCTTGTTGCAGGCGTGCAACCCGATCCCATTTCTCATATCTTGTGGTAGGCGTACCACTCGCTCCCATTTCATTGTATCTTGTGCAGGCGTGTCACCCGCTCCCATTTCATCATATTTTTTAGTAGGCGTACCACCTACTCCCATTTATATCATATTTTGTGGTAGGTGTACCACCCGCTCTCATTTCATCATATTTTGTGGTGGGCGTACCACCCGCTCCCATTTACAAGTCATCACAAAAATCACGAGAAATTCGGGCAACGGAACAAAAGCAATATAATAACTTCCCATCGAGGGAACAATAATATCAAAGCAAACATCCCGGCAAGGGAGAATCAGCTATAATCAATCTTAACTCAAATTATACTCAGCTCAACTAGTGCCAATACTCAATTATAATTAAAGTCCACGATAAATAAACTAAGTTCTAGCTCAACATCGAGAATGATCAATTAAGGCTTTAACATATTCCCACAATTGAAACAGTTCCATCTACAATTAATCTCCAAATCCAATTATTAATGTTTTAAGTCTAAACATAACCCATTAATATGACATTGGACTCTTTAATTCTTAACAAATCCTTATTCAACTAATCTATTTAGCAATTGACTTTATAGCTATAGAAGAAATCTAAACCTATAACAAAGAGGAACAACTGCAATGAAGAAACCAGAGTAGCAAATCCTCACGTGAACTCCCATTTTTACATAAAATACCAAGAACAATATTCAGCAATTTGAATAAGAATCACACAATAACTATCCATTTAAGACTCAAGGTCATGCTCGACACCAACGTGTAGATACTCGTCACCATGCCTATACATCGTACTCAACAAGAAGCAATTAACAAATAGGACACAACTTCTAATCCCTCAAGCTAAGGTTAGACCGGATACTTACCTCGCCAAATTCAAGATTCCAACAACCTTCGCCTTGAAACTTTGTGTCCAAAGGCTTCAAATCTTAGATAAGCTTTCCAATGTCGAAATATAAATTACAGCAACTCGCTAACAGGGCGTTCCTAACCTTAAAATGTCTGATATACAGTAATAGAAGCGAGCCTCAACGTCTGGATTCAAGATCCCAATTCAGCCACTTGTCACGAGCATATAAAACTGTATCCCATCCGATTATAATATCCACTTGTGGAACGGGTAAGTCAATTTCCTCTACCTTTCCCTTGATAACAGTTATAACATCGGAAAATCAATTGAGTTTTACAATTTCTTGAGCCATGTCAGCCATACTGGAGCATTCAATCGCATAAACATTTTTCGCACTAATTTTTGCGCAAAAGAGTGACAGGAATCCTGTCCCAGCTCCCACATCAAGGACGACTTTGTCCTTGAAAAGAAAGGAATTTTTATAGATTACATTTTGGTAAGTCTTAGTTCTTACCACATCCTTCAACATCTCTTCATGAATACCAGAATGTGAATACGAGTCAAAATAATAGTCGGCGCTGGTCTTATCGCCGTCGACAATTGAATTATCATCGGCGGCGGCGAGGCGGTCACACATAGAAGTTTCTTCGTCGATTTCAAGATTTGAACTTTCCGTAACAGTTTCATCACCTAGCTCTATTACCTGTTCGTCGTCCTCCTCGTACTGAAATTTGATTTTTTTTAAGGGTTTTAAATCGTGAGTGCTTGTACTTGCTGAATTTTGATTCTCATGGTTGGTTCGTGAATCCATTTGTTTGGTTTGATGAGATTTTGGAGTTGTGTGAATGTTGATTTTAGGGTTTAGGGTTTTAGAATAAATGGGTGGCAAGTAGTTTTTGTAGAGGTTGAATCACGAACTACTATAAGAGGTGAAGACGAGAAAAGTGTGAGGAAGGGGGGGGG
>MCJB01009855.1:83696-130025 GCA_002018475.1 Nicotiana obtusifolia | reverse complement strand
CGTGCTGAAAAATTATACTGACTGCACATGCAAATCGAGGTGAGGTAAAAAGGAGGTTTTTAAGTCTCGGAACACTGAATTCAATCTAAAAACAAGTGATGACCCTTTGGGTAGTCACAAGTATATGAGCTACTAGTAGAATATTAAAAACACTAAACTAATATCTGAAATAGAGTAGATAGAAAGAAATACAAAAGAGAGACTCCGGGTGCTGCAGAACAAACTCCGAAAGCAGCTCACCACTAGGCCTCGGGGTATCGGGGGTGCGCATTGGGGGTGACTGTCAGATGCACATGCCTCAGATCCTGAACGATTAGTGCAGAAGTGTAGCATAAGTACATAAACAACATATGCCCTGTAAGTATCCAGTCTAACCTTGAAGAAGTAGTGACGAGATGTTGACATCAACACTTACTATGGGCGTATAATAAAAGGCAGGAACTCTAAACAAGTATGGAACATGAAAATAATAATAATAATAATAATAATAATAATAATAATAATAATAATAATAATAACAACAACAACAACAACAACCACAACAACAACACAATAACAAGCAGTGAATAAATGATTCCTTAACTGATAATAAATTTCAAAATCTCCATCTAACAAATACTAGTTCCAAATCACTTTCGGTCATTAAATAAATTATACCTCTCAAGCCATAACATAATATCAAGTGTAATTGGACTCCGAGTATTATCATGCACGATTTATGCTGAGATCATACGGGCCGATCCAAAAATACTGTACACATTGCTGAGAGTCGAACGACACGAGTCATAGGGGCATCTATTATACTGCCGAGGAGAACGACCGGGTCCCATGAGAATAGAGAAGTTTACCTTGCGAGCGGAAGTACTTGCGATGCGAGCGAATATGAATTTCCCAGAGTTATTAAGTATTCTCCAATTCTTTCCCCAAAATAAGAAATATAACTTGGAAGTTTTTCCACTTTAAAATCTTTAGTCTCAGCTCTATTCAAGATAATTAATATGCATAACAAATATGACAGTATAAGTACGGCATGGTGTAAATCTAAGACTACCCGGCATCTCATGGAATCTAGCTATGCGCTGACTCTCATCACCTAGTGCATACGTAGCTCCCCACACAAGTAATGCACAACAAAAATACACCTAAGGGGATGAGTTCCCTCTTACAAGGTTAGGCAAGGGACTTACTTCGTTCTCAAGCTCACTTCCAGTCTATAAATCTGCTCTAAATCCTCAACTCGGTGCCAACAACCCGAAACTAGCCAAATATTATATAAATAAATTAATATATACTTAAAAATTCATAATTTAACTATTGAGGTAATTACCCAACCCAAATTGGAAGATTCCTAAAATTAGCCCTCGTCCCGAATTTTGGAAATTTTCGAAGATAATTGTTACCCATAACCGCACGAACTCAAATATATAATTTTCACCATATTTCACAATCATAAATGTGGTTAAATCCCATTTTTATCAAAACCTAGATTTTTCAACTAAACCCTTAATTTTCACAATTTTACTTGTTAAAATCTATCCATAATCTATGTATTTAACTTATATTGAATATAGATTGCTTACCTCCAATAGTTAGGTGAAAATCCCTCTTCAAAGAGCTCAAAAATAACCTAAGAGGTGAAAGAAATGAGCCAAAATAACCTAAGTCCTCTACTTAAATAAATCTCACTGTCTCCAGCGATTTCCGCTTCTGCGGACCTTGGGTCGCGCTTGCGACGCCGCACTTGCAAAAAATCCATCGCAGGTGTGGTCCTAGCCCAGGATGCCCACCTTCGCTCCTGCGAATAAGGTCCGCTTCTGCGGATCTTCCTCCGCTCCTACGGGCACGTGCTTGCTGAACAAGTCTGCTTTTGCGGCCCTGGCCACCTTAGCCATTTCCGCATCAGCAGCCACGCCCCGCATCTGTGACATCAAAGGTGCAAAGTTTTTCCTTGCACCTATGCCACCAGGCCATCTCCTCCAGCCTCCCACCTACGATGAACCAATCGCACCTGCGGCCATCCCCTCCCCAGGTGCGAAAACACCAGGTTCATCAGAGCAGCACTCCCAAACTTCAAGGTTCCAATCCGTTTCGATCCGAATTCACCCTAGGCCCTCAGAATCTCGTCCGAGCATACCAACAAGTTTGTGAACATAATACGAACCTTCTCAACCTCTCAAAACATGAAAAATAACATCAAAACTAAGAATCAAAACCCAAAACTAATTAGAATCAACTTATGAACTTCAAGTTCTTCCAACTTACTCCGAACGCGCCGAATCAAACTTAAACTACTCGGAATGACACCAAATTTTGCGTGCAAGTGATAAATCACCATATGGGACTATTCCTAGGCTCAGAATCCCAATCGGACTTTGATAACACCAAATTTGATTTCAAGCCAAATTTAAAGAATTTAAAACCTTCAATGCGCTCACTTTCAACTATATGCACCGAAATGCTCCCGGGTCATCCAAAATTCGATCTGAACATACACCCAAGTCCAAAATCATTATATGAACCTATGGGACCGTTAAATCCCAGTTCCAAAATCGTTTAATACGAATGTTGACCCAAGTTAAACTTAGCCCTTTTAAGCTAATATTAAGGAACTAAGTGTTTTGATTTCAACCCAAACCCTTCCAAACCCGAACTGACCATTCCTGCAGATTATATAACAGTAAAAGCACATACGGGGAGTCTTAAGCAAAACGACCAGTCTGATCATTACATTCTCTACCTCTTAAACAAACTTTCATCCTCGAACGGGTCTAGAATCGTACCTGGAGTGCCGAATAAGTGTGGATATCTGCTTCGCATGTCCTCTTTGTCTCCCAAGTCGCTTCCTCGACTGGTTGACCCCTAAACTGAATGTTTACCACAGAAATCTTCGTAGACCTCAACTAGCAAACCTGCCTGTCAATAATGGCAACTGGCTCCCCCTCATAACCCAAGCTCTAATCTAACTAAATCGTGTTGTAGTCTAACGCATGCGACCTGTCAGCATGATACTTTCCGGAGCATAGGCACGTGGAAGACTGGATGAATTCTCGGTAGACTAAGAGGTAAAGCAAGCTCATAAACAACCTCCCCAACTTGTCTCAACACCTTAAATAGACCTATAAACCTTGGGCTCAACTTGCCCTTCTTCCCGAACCTCATGATTCCGTTCATCGGAGAGACTTTCAAGAGAACCTTCCCGCCCACCATAAATGATAAATCACGCACCTTCTGATCCGCGTAACTCTTTGATCTGGATTGTGTTGTGAGATGTTGCTCCTGAATCAACTTTACATTTTCCAAGGCATCATTCACTGAATCAGTACCATATAACTTAGCCTCATCGGGCTCAAACCATTCGATGGGCGAATGACATGCCGACCATATAAAGCCTCAAATGGAGCCATCTCGATGCTGGACTGATAATTGCTTTTGTAAGCCAACTCGGCCAAAGGCAAGAATCGATCTCACTGCCCTCCGAAGTCAATCACACATGCTTTAAGCATATCCTCCATGATCTGAACCGTCCGCTATGACTACCCATCGGTCTGCGGATGAAAGGTTGTGCTGAGCTCTAACCAGGTCCCCAACTCACTCTGTACTGCCCTCCAGAATGCGAAGTAAACTGATGGCCTCTATCTGATATAATAGAAATAGGTAAACCATACAACTGAACAATCTCCCGGATGTAAATCTGGGCCAATCTCTCTGAAGAATACGTGGTCACAACCGAAATGAAGTGTGCCGGCTTGGTCAACCTATCGACAATGACCCAAACTACATCAAACTTCCTCAAGGTCCGTGGCAACCCAACTACGAAGTCCAAAGTAATGCGCTCCCATTTTCACTCTGGTATGACCATCTACTGGAGTAGGCCAGCTGGCCTTTGATGCTCATACTTAACCTGCTGGCAATTTAGGCATATCGTTACATACTCAACTATGTCCGCTACCAATAATGTTGCCTCAGGTCGTGCTACATCTTTGCAGCACCTGGATGAATGGAATAGTTGTAACTATGTGCCTCATCTAGAATCTTTTCCCTTAATCCATCAACATTAGGGACACATAAACGACCTTGGAGTCACAGAACACCATCATCACTGATAGTAACCTCCTTAGAACCACCCTGCAATACTGTCTCCTTGAGAACCAATAAGTGCGGATTGTTATACTGACGAGCCTTAATATGCTCGAATAGTGAAGATTGGGTGATGACGCATGAAAAAACTCGACTGCGCTCTAAAATATCCAACCTCACAAGTCTGTTAGCCAAGGATTGAATGTCCAAATCTAATGGCCTCTCATCTGCTGAAATGAATGCCAAACTACCCATTACTCTCCGCCTCTCTGCTTACGGCATCCGCAACCACATTCGCCTTGCCCGGATGATAAAGGATGGTAATATAATAATCTTTTACTAACTTAAGACACCTGCACTGCCTCAAATTGAGATCCCTCTACTTGAACAAATGTTGCTGCTATGATCGGTGTAAACCTCATAGGATACCCCATAAAGATAATGCCTCCAGGTCTTGAGAGCATAAACTATCGCGGCCAACTCCAAATCATATACGGGGTAATTGTTCTCGTAGGGCTTCAACTGACGTGAAGTATATGCAATAACTCGCCCATCCTGCATCAATACACAATCCAAGCCAACACGTGATGCGTCGCAATACACAATATACATCCCTGAACCGGAAGGCAACACTAACACTAGTGTTGAAGTCAAGGTGGTCTTGAACTTCTAAAAGCTCGCCTCGCAATCATCATACCATCGGAACGGAGCACCCTTCTGGGTCAATCTAGTCAAAGGTGTTGGAATAGATGAGAAGCCCACCACAATTCGACGATAATAACTTGCTAACCCCAAGAAGCTCCTGATCTCGGTCGCTGTGGTAGGACGAGGCCAACTCTGAACTGCCTCAATCTCTGATACAACATGCCTCAAGAATGCCACAAAATCTAACCAAAACTCACACTTGGAGAACTTAACATATAGCTTCTGTTCCCAAAAGGTCTGAAAAACCACTCTTAAATGCTGCTCGTGCTCTTCCATGCTATGCGAGTAGATCAAAATGTTATCAATAAAGAAAATGAAAAATGAGTCAATATATGGCTTGAACACCGATTCATCAAATCCATAAATATCACAGGGGCGTTAGTCAAACCGAAAGACATCACTAGAATTTCATAGTGGCCATATCTAGTCCGAAAAGCTGTCTTCGGAACATCCGAATCACGAATCTTCAACTGATGGTACTCCGATCTCAAGTCAATCTTAGAGAACACCTTGGCACCCTGCAACTGGTCAAACAAATCATCAATAAGTATAAATGGGTACTTGTTCTTAATGATAACTTTGTTCAACTAGCGGTTGCACATCCGCATAGTCCCATCTTTATTCTTCACGAATAGCACCGGTACACCCCAAGGCGACACACTCGGTATGACGAACCCCTTTTCTAACAACTCCTCAAGTTGTTCTTTCAACTCTTTCGGAGCCATTCAGTATGGTGGAATAGAGATAGGCTGGGTACCTGGATCCAAATCAATACAGAAATTGATATCACGATCTGGTGGCATGCCTGGTAGATCAGCACAAAACACATCGGAGAACTCCTGGACGACGGACACCGAATCAATCACCGAAGTCTCTGTACTAGTATCCCGAACATAAGCTAGATAAGCCAAACAACCCTTCTTGACCATGTGACGAGCCTTCATAAAAGAGTTAACCCAACTAGATGCACTGATAGAAGAACCCTTCCACTCCAATCTAGGAAGCTCTGGCATCACCAAGGTAACAGTCTTGGCATGGCAATCAAGGATGGCGTGATATGGAGACAACCAATTCATGCCCAAGATGACCTCAAAGTCGGTCCTATCAAACAACAGAAGATTTGTTCTGGTCTCATAACCACAAAAAGTCATGATACAGGACTGGTAGATCCGATCCACTACAACAGAATCGCCCACTAGCATGGACACATATGCAAAAGTACCCAAGGACTCGCGAGGAACACCCAGGATGTGAAACATAAGAATATGTAGACCCTGGATCAGAAAGTACCAAAGCATCTCTAACTTAGACAGAAATAATACTTGTGATCATGACATTTGAGGCCACTACATCTAGTCTAGCTGGAAAGGCATAGAACCTAGCTGGAGCACCACCTGAATAGCCTCCACCTGATTTGCCTCCATCTCTAGGACGGCCCCTATCCACCTTCCCTCCACCTCTGGGCGGCCGGACGGCTGGTGTAGCAGCTAGTGCTGTAATCATAGGCTGATGACCCTGCTATACTACCTTGCCCGGAAGTCTGGGACAAAACATCTCCATGTGGCCAAGATCTCTGCACTCGTAACAACTCCTCTAAATGGTGGACTTCTTACCATAAGTCTATTCCGGATGGCCTGAATACCTATTGGAGGAACCCTGAATAGCTGGTGGATAGTAGGAGCTCTCTGGCATGGCGGTAAAATAGGACCACACTAGAGCAGCCCGAGTAGGCCACGGTGCTGGATGTGTGGGCCTGCTAGACCCCCTTACAAACTGAGTCACTGCCCCCAGACAGAGCATCACTGAACCCTCTAGAATACGGAACAACTTGTCCCTCGGCACCTACTCTCGGCTCTGCTAACGAACACCCTCGATCCTCTGAGCTCTCTCCATAACTAGCTCGTAAGAAGTCCCCATCTCAACCTCTCAGGCCATAGTGGCCTGGATTCCAGAGTGCAAACCTATACCAAACCTCCGTTCTCTCTCCTGCATCAATAGGGAGTATCATAAGTGCGTGGCGAGACAACTCAAATAATCTCGCCTCATAGTCCGTCACCGACATCTGACCCTGTGCTCGAACTGAAATCGCAAATCTTCCCTCTGAGAGAATGGAATATACCTATTGGGAAAGATACGTGAACTATTCCCAAGTCAAGGGAGGTGAACTTGCTGGTCTGCAGAGAAGATATGACTGCCACTACCTACGAGCCCTGCCCTCCAGCTGGAAAGTGGTAAAGTCCACCTCGTGGGTCTCCAATATCCTCATATTGTGCAGTATGTCCCTGCAACGATTGCCGCGCATCGTTTTCTTGCGAAAGCGGGCTTTGACGTATGACAACTATTTTAAAGGAAGCATTAAATGAGAATAGTCGCCACCTAACGATTTTTGAGAGTGCGTTAGGGCACCTATTTGTAAATAACTCTGTTTGACTAGTCCGTGGCACCAAAGATCGGATAAGGGCTCAAATTACCTCAAAGAGAAAGTGTTAGGCACTCTTCAAGGTCCACAATTATGGGTCCCGACCGAATTTTAAACTATGCGGATTATGTAATTAAGCTAGGTTATCAAATAAACAAAAGAAAATATAGAAGTCGAAGAATCATATCATAACACATGAGAATAGGTACAAATACTTAATGATTACAAGGATACAACTACATGTGTATATGTAAAAATGACTAAGTGTAAATAACAAGTATATAAAGAAAGGGGGTCCTAAGTTTTTTAGCCTAAAGGATCACCCCGTGCAACATAAATAATACTTCGCAACTCCCTTAAGGTAGGGGTTGGTCATATTATTCAGCGGATACAGACTATCATCTCCTCCTACCCAATTACTATGTTGAAGTTGTTACTTAAAGGCGCTCTAATTCAATTCTAAATCGTATCTGATGCATGCACTACACGTCCCATACCTTTGGTCCAGGAGGCTTGGACCTACTATCTGGATGGTTCTAGAATTCACCTAGGTTGCTCAAAATGGTAAAACTAAGCGACATTCAAAACAAATAGGACTTCACATAAAGGTAGTTAGAGGCCCAAGTTAGCCTCCACACATAAACAACAAATACATCCGGGAAGCTTAGGCAGTACACAGTTTAAAAATAGAGACTCAGAGTCCTATAGGCATGGTTTCTAGGTGATTCTAAATTCCAGTATTGAACAAGCGGTACTGCTCTTTTTTTTTAGACTAACTCATAGGTAGATTAAAGCGTTGCAAGTCCTATAGGCATTATCTACGTAATGAGGCAGCGGAATGATCCCAGAACTCTAAATTACTAGCGCTGATTTTATAAATATGCTTCTTAGTCGGGTGGCAGTGTCCTATAGGCAGGATTTCTAGTAATTGCATAATGAGGTAGTGAAGCAGCTTAAAAACCCACGATTGACAACATCGATCTTATAAACAGTTTCTTACGTGAATGATAACATCCTACAGGTAGGATTTCTAACAATTGACAATTAGACTTGTTTTTATAACACTTTATCCCTATATGTATGTCATCTAAGTGAGACAGTATAAATGTAACAGAAAGCAACTAATCAATTACTTAAAACCTTCTAGTCGTGATATCTAGATTAGCAAAGGCATGTATTATTGTATCCTATAGGCATGCTATCTAAAAGCATTGAGTAGTAGACATGGAAACAAATGTAGTAATTACTCGAGACAACATATTTTGACAAGTTAAGTAAAGTGTGTGTGTGATTCATATAAGCATGATTTCTATTAGAGTACAACAAACTAAACGAAAGAACAAATAAGACATGTTGAACGAAATAGAAAATAGAACACATAAACCCTATAGGCATGTTTTCTACCCTTTCTTGCAAGCATTAGAATACCCCAACCTCTTTCACTAATCTTCCTCATTGCTTGTCTACAAATTATTATATGTCCAAAGAAAAAGAAGAAACATACTTCAAATATTATAGAACCGAGATGATTACAGGCCCAACAAGAGAGCAGACTTGAGAATAGTTAACCTAGCATTGCCTGGGCCTTCAGCAAACTCTTTCACTCGAATAGCAAGTTTAGATCCAAACACTTTCCAAAATAGGAGAGTATGCCCATTTTCACAGCCCAAAGCCACACATGGACTCATATCCAGCCCAATGGTTAAATATTATCACATCTCGAGTCGCGTGACCGTCGTCACCGAGATACCCCGCCTAAGCAAGCATGTACAGTACCTTGTACCCAACTCGCTCATGAATAAAGAGAAGATACATTTATATCATTAATTAAACATTAAGAGGTCATGTGAATAACACCAGTTCACTTCCATTACGTCATCAACAAGCCCCTAAAACTGCACACTATATATTCGTAGTTAAAGTGGGACAGAAGATACAAATTACAACAAGTTTAGTTCAACCTTCCCAAAATAGGATACAACTCATACTATGTCTATGGAGCCTCTAACTTAAAAACAAAAGTGCTAATACAGAGCTAGAGACAAGCCCCTAGCTATACCTCAAAATATTATGTAAATGGAACAAGAGATACAGGACCCCTAAATGAAGTGGGGCTCACCAAGTCAGCTGAGGAGAGGGTATGCTGCTATCACTGATCAATACCACCTGCTATGGAACCACCTGCATCCATTAAAGATGTAGCGTCCTCGGCAAAAGAGACGTTAGTACATGTCGAATAGTACTAGTATGAAAACCAAACACCTATGCGAGGACTTGAAAATACAACATGACATGATGAATCATGGTAACAATAAAAGTCTTAGTTGAAGTTAAAGCCATAGCAAATTTATTAAGAGCTTTCAATAACATTTGTAACTTCGGAAGCCGGGGATCCCCTACAACTACCTTTACATAAAGTAGCCCTTCCTCCTCACCCCAGCGTATGCTGTGGAGGTGCAATCACAATACCAGAAACTCTACACGAAGTGGCCCTGCTGCCTCACCCCAAACACTAGGTGTGCGAATTAGATTACAAGGTTCTTCCACAAGATTTCCTTCACTCCACAACTAATTTAATACTAAGAGTTTACTCATACTAGTTCAGTTACCTCCCCACCATACTCATAGCTACATGCATGCATAAATAACAACTCGCATACCCAAGAATCATACTCCTAATTACCCATCTTCTACCTAAACTCGAAATTGAAGACCAGAGTTAGAACCTTACCTCTTTGATGAGGACCTTGTGAGATTTCCTTATGAATTCTCTAAGTCTTGAGCAAGGATTGATGAACAATTAGCCTAGTGTTTCCTCCTCTCTCCCTAGAACACTCTCACTTCTCTCTAAAATATCATATTTCTTCCTTCAAATGAAGCCCCGACCCATGTCTGCAGTCGCATATACGACCGCGTAACGCTTCTTCGGTCCGCAAAATGGACCGATAATAGCCCTCCGGAACTGGGCGCTTCCGCCTCATTCTACGACCGGTCTGCGATCGCATAATGCGCTGCAGAACTCCCCTCCAAAATTTTGTTGCACTGGATCTATGAGGGTTTATGCAGACCGTAAAATGATTATGCGGCCGCATAATGGACCGCATAATGATCCACAAAGTTTGCCCAAATTTCTTCTTTAGTCTGCGGTAGATATGCGGTCCGCATATCAGTTCTGCGACTTCATAAACGCCCTGTACTTCCAAAAATTATCTTCAACTCCCTAACGCATTGTTCAACTCAAAAAGTCCGAACCGCGGCCCTCTACACTTATCAACACATAAGTCTACCTCGGCTTCCAAGTTGGCCTCTTCGACTTGTTAGGTACTCTATAACACTTTCACGGAGGCGATTTCCTTGTTCCTCAACCTTCAAACTTGCCTATCAAGAATAGCAACTGGAATTTCTTCATACGTCAATTCTTCGTTAACCTCAATAGACTCAATCGGAACAATAAGCGACAGATCTCCAACCACCTTCTTCAACATGGATACATGAAACATCGGGTGCACTAAGGACATTTCTGGAGGTAGTTCTAGCATGTAAGCCACCTGGCCAATTAGGGTTGTATTGTGGTCCGGGCCCGCGGGCCAAATGGACCAAACGGACTGGTCCGGACCAATTAGCCCGTGCCCCCGAGACCGTCAGGCGGGCCTGGGCCTGGCCCAATGACTATTTTTTTTAAAAAGTTTTTTTTTATTTTAAAATGGCTAATGGTCAGATTGTTAAAATCTAGCCGTTGGACTTTAATTTTTAGCCGTTTGAAAGTTCAAAAAATAGCCATTTGGCCCCCAAACTTTGTTTTAACCCCAAACTTTTTATAAATACACTTTTTTCATATTCTCAACTATAAATACCCCCTCATTCTTTAATTTTTACTCACAAATTCATCAATCTCTCTCTAATTTTTTTTTTCCGTAATTTCTTACTTTATTATTGCAATATCATGAAAAATTGTGAAGTTGGTGAATTGAAGTATTCAAGTCTTCAAGTCTTCAACGATATTCAATTTTCAAGAAGTTGTTCGTCAATTTGGTAAACTCGTTCCAACTCTTAAGTTTTGATATTATAGTTTTGTTTGTTTTATTTAGTATAATTATAATTAATATGGACTTTTCTTTGAAAAAAATATTTGGTGGTAAGGGTAAGGGAAAATCTAAAATTGGTGACTCTAGTCGCCAAGCTACTACTCCTCCCCCTATTACTCGTCCTCCTCCACCTGTTATTCTTGATAGTGATAACCCTTGTTTTCAATTTTTCAATAGTCAATTTTGCCATGATGTTGCACCAGGTCAACAATTAGATGAAGAAGTTATGAATGCTTTTTATCCTAATCAAACTATCTTTGAAAATGATGAGGAAAATGATAATTTAGATGAAACGCAGCCGGATTTAGATGATACACCTACTAAAGAACATCTCTTGTTTGGCACTTTTTTACTCAACTAAGAGAACAAAATAAGGCTAAGTATAAAACTTGTGGGTGTTTGATGGCTCATAAATATACTGGCAACCGCAGCGGTGCGGGTAGTTTGACTAGGCACATATTGAAACACCCTAGAGATAAAGCTAGATATTTACAAATGAAAGCTGCGGAAGAAGGGACAAGTGTAGATACTATGGTTCACCCTAGTACAGGTTCAAATCTAGTTCAATCGAGAATTAACACTGTTGCAGTGGCATTTTATATTACAATCCAAATAAAGATCGTGAAGAATTGGCAAAAATAGTTATTGTTATGTACTTACCCTATAGTTTTCCTTATAAACCTCATTTTGTGTATTATATTAGAAGAGTTTATAATCCTACTTATAAAGGATGGCCTCGCACAAGCTTAAAGAGCGATATTTATAAATATAAACATGAACATGAACAATATTTGCGCTATTTATTTACTCATATAGATTGTCGCATTGCTATTACTACTGATATTGGTAGAAGTGCTAATGACTGTGATTATCTAACTATTACAATTCATTGGATAGATGAGGAGTGGATAATGCAAAAGCGCATTATGGCTTATAGAATAATTAATTCACGCCACACAGGTAAGTTTATTGCTAACACAGTTGCAGATATTTGTAGATATTTTTGCATTAGAGATAAAATAATGTCGGTTTCAATGGATAATGCTTCTAGTAACACTAATGCTATAGGCTTGCTTACAACTACACTAAATCCTCAATTTAGTAATATTTTTCATGTTAGATGTATTTGTCATATTTACCATTTAATCATCGGTGATGGTATGAAAGTTTTAAATGTAGAAATTGAAAAGGTTAAAATGGCTCTTAATTGGCTTTTTTATTCAAACCGTAGAAGTAGACTTAGAGACTATTTTAAAAGATGTAATGAATTTTGCCTTAGAGAAAGAAAGGTTCTTAAACCTTGTCCGACTAGATGGAATTACATGTATGAAAGTTTAGTTGTTACATATGAATATAGAAACCTAATAAGCACAACATATAATGCTCGTGTAGGTGATGATGATGATGATGAGAGCACCTTACAAATCAAGATTGGACTAATGTTAAAATGTTTGTAGACTTTTTAGAACAATTTCATGTTGCTACAAATGAATTATCTGGGCAATATTATCCTGCTATTTCTAACTGTTTAGTTTATATTGCAGCATTTGCAGATTTATTTACTCAATTTTCAGAAGGTGGGGTATTTTATCAATAAGCTATTAATTCTGTGAAAGCTAAGTTTAAAAAATATTGTTTCCCTATCCCCCGTATTTTTGGTATTGTTGCAGTGTTAAGTCCTACAATGAAATTAGGAGGTCCTCACTTCTGGTATTCAAAAATTTATAACGCTTTATCACTTTCAGCTAAGGAATTTTCTAGACTTGAAGATGCAAAAGCCTCAATTAAAATAAATGCTCAAACAATTTATAATGCTTATCAACTTGCCTTAGATCATGCTAGACCAAATATTCCAACTCCTATTTCGTCTAGTTCGTAATCATCTAAAAGAACTGTAGGCCTAAAAGCTCTTAGTTCTTGGACGGAGTTCAGGGGTTCTCAAGGTGATAATATTGGTGATAGTTCACAACTAAATGAGCTTCAAGTTTATTTGTCGCAGGCACTTGAATCAGAGAATCCCGACGGCTCCTTCGATGTTTTGGAATGGTGGAAGGACAAACAAAAACACTATTTGGTTCTTTCAAGGATGGCTCGAGATATTTTAAGTGTTCAAGCTTCAACAGTGGCATCGAAGAGCGCTTTCAATCAAGCGAGACTTCAAATCAATGATCATAGAGCGTATATGAGGGAGAGCTTGGAAAAATCAGTACTCTTCGGAGATTGGATCCGTTCGGAAAGAAGAAATTTTGGACTTGCAGAATCACAACCGGATATAGACGAAGCTTATGAAGAAATGCTAGAGGAACTTGCGCAGGATGCCCGGAAGCGGTGATGAACAAGCTTCTTTTCCATCACCATCAACGAAAATTCCTCCGGACCTTGAAGGATTTATGAGATTTGTTAGAGATAATACATAAACTAATATATAACTTGTATGTTGGCACATCTTTCTTAGTTTTTTTTTTCCTTTTAATGGTGGTATTAGTACCTTGTTGTGCTTATTCCATTGGGGGGAGGAAGACTAAGAAAGATATTGTCATTTTTTGTTAATATCGTAATAATAAAAATTATAAGACATTCCTTTGAATATTTATTTGCAATTTATTTTGTGTTTATATTTGATACAGTATATATATATTATATATCTAATACATATAAACTATATATATATATATAGAGTATATATAAGCTATATATTATATAAGGCAATATATAATTATATATGCATATTATATATACTATATATATTTATATAGATATATATAAGCAATTTATATTAATATATACATATATAGTTTACAAGAAATTTTCCTAGATAAAAAATAATTAAAAAAATAGTCCAAAACGAAAATGCCCATTTAGGCCCGTTAGGCCCGCGGGCACGGCCCATTTAGCCCAGGACCATGTGGGCTTAGGACCGCAGTGGGCCGGTTCCACTCATTTGGCCCGTTAGGCCAGGGAACATTTAACCCGAGACCGCCTCAGCCCAGGCCCGTTTGGCCCATTTAGGCCCGGGCCCAGACCATAATACAGGCTTATGGCCAATCCTCTGAATGATCCTGTACGGTCTGACATACCTCGGAGTCAATTTCCCTTTCATACCAAACCCCATTACACCCTTCATAGGGGAAACCTTCAAGAATACCCAATCATCTTCTTTGAACTCCAAATCCTGCGACGCACATCCGAATAGAACTTTTGACGATTTTGAGTAGTTTTTAACAGTTCTATAATGATCTTAACCTTCTTCATAGCCTGATGCACGAGGTCCGGCCCTATAAATTCTGCTTTCCTAATCTCGAACCACCAAATGGGAGATCTACATCTCCTACCATATAAAGCCTCAAAAGGTGCCATCTGACTACTAGCATGATAACTGTTGTTGTAGGCAAATAATATGAGCGCCAAATGATCATCCCAGCTACCCCTGAAGTCAAGAACACAAGCTCGCAAGATATCCTCAAGTGTCGGAATAGTCTGCTCTGCCTGCTTGTCAGTTTGTGGGTGAAAAGTTGTACTAAGATTCACCGGAGTACCCAAACCTTGCTGAAATTTCTTCCAAAACTTAGCCATGAACTGTGCCCCTCAATCTGAGATAATAGAAACTGGAGCACCATGCAACCTGACTATTTCTTTAACGTACAATTGTACATATTGTTATGTTGTGTCGGTAGCCTTAACAGGTAAGAAGTGTGATGATTTCTTGAGTCGGTCCACAATTACCCAAATCGAGTCGAACTTGCGAGGAGTGCGAGGTAGTCCTACCACAAGTCCGCTACATTCCTCTTGCTGACTACCCACCCGGCCTTTGGTGTTAGGCCTTCACTTGCTGACAATTTGGACATCTTGCCACCAAGTCCGCTACATTCCTCTTCATATCATTCCACCAGTAGACTTCCTTAATATCATGGTACATCTTTGTAGAACTTAGGTGCACGAAATACCTAGAAGTGTGAGCCTCGGTCATGATTCTTTCCCGAAGACCATCCACGTTTAGAACACATAGTCGCCCTTGATACCTTAATATACCATCATCCATGCCAAGAGAAAAGGCCATGGTCTTCTGTTTATGAATCCCCTCCTTCAATTGTACCAACAATAGGTCGTTGTATTGATTTTCCTTGACTTTCGCAACAAGCGATGATTCAGCCCTATTTTGCACAATCACTCATCCTTCACAAGAATCCGCAACACGAACTCCCAGACTTGCCAACCGATGAACCTCCTTGGCCAACAGTCTTTGATATGCCTCCAAGTGAGCCAAACTACCCATAAATTTTCGGCTAAGACCACCTGTTACAACATTAGCCTTCCCCGAAAGATACAGAATATTGATGTCGTAATCCATGAGTAACTCAAGCCATCTTCTCTGCCTCTGATTCAATTCCTTCTGTTTGAAAACGTATTGAAGGCTCTTATAATCTATGAATATATCCACATGGACCCCATACAGATAATGATGCCAAAATTTTCAATAGAAATACCACTGCCGCAAGCTCTAAGTCATGTGTTGGATAGTTCTTTTCATGATTCTTGAGTTGCCTAGTAGCATAAGCTATCACCTTCCCATGTTGCATTAATACACACCCAAGTCCGATTCTTGAAGCATCACAATATACCACAAACCCATCTATACCTTCTGGTAGAGTCAACACAGGTAACGTGGTCAATCTAGATTTCAACTCCTGGAAGCTCCTTTCACAAGCATCTGACTATTATAATTTAACCGCCTTCTACATCAAGTTAGATAACGGAGAGGCAAAGGTAGAGAACCCCTCCACAAACTTCCTGAAATATCTAGCTCAGTCCAAGAAACTGCAAATGTTAGTTGGAGTTGTAGGTTTAGGCCAATTCTTCACAGCTGTAATCTTCTGAGGATCAATCTTAATTCCTTCTGTAGAGACAACATGCCCCAAGAATGTAATAGATTCCAGCCAAAATTCACATTTCGAAAACTTCACATACAACTTGCGTTGATATAGAGTCCGTAGAATTGCCATGAGGTGATCGGCATGGTCCTCTCAACTTCGTGAATATACCAAAATATCGTCAATGAACACTATCACAAAAGACAAGAGGAATGGCTTGAAAACTCGGTTCATAAGATTCACAAAAGCTATTGGGGCATTTGTTAGCCAAAAAGACACTACCAGAAATTTAAAGTGCCTATATCGGGTCCTAAAAGCTATTTTCGAAATATCTTGCTCCCTGATCTTCAATTAGTGACACTTGGATCTTAAATCGATCTTGGAGAAGTACTTTGTGCCTTGCAATTGGTCAAACAAGTCATCTATCCTTGGGAGTGGTTATTTATTCTTGATCATGACCTTGTTGAGCTGCCAATAGTCAAAACACATTCTCAGTGACCCATCTTTCTTCCTTAAAAAAGGGACAGGTGCACCCCAAAGTGACATACTCGGCCGGATGAATCCCTTCCCTAACAAATCCTTTAATTGTTCCTTTAGCTCCTTCAATTCTTTCGGTGCCATTCTGTAGGGCAAAATAGATATAGGTTGTGTGCCTGGCATCGCAATCCCAAAATCAATCTCCCAATTTGGCAGGATCCCAGGGAGCTCATCCGAAAAGACCCCTAGAAATTCATTCACAACAGGCACAGACTCAATATAGGTGCCTCAGCATCGGTGTCCATAGCCGGGAAAAAATGATAGATACACCCCGTGTTAATCATCTTCGTGGCCTTAAGGTAAGAAATAAACCTACCCTTCAGCACCATATCATCCCCCTTCCATTCAATCACTAACTCATTTGGAAAGTCAAACCTAACGGTTCTTGTTCGACAAACAAGCTTAGCGAAACATGAATAAAGCCAATCTATCCCCATTATTATATCAAAATCAACTATCCCCAACGCAACAAGATCAGTCATGGTGTCCCGACCACGCACCATGATAACACAATCCTTATAAATATGCGTGGCCACAGTAGACTCGTCAACCAGAGTAGACACAGAGAATGGCTCATGAATATGTTCCGGTTCTATCCCAAATTCCATAGCAACATAAGGAGTAACATATGAAAAATTGGAAGGGGGATCAAATAAGAGCATATATGTCATGGGATTGGACAGTCAATATACCTGTGATAACATCCGGAGAAGTCTCTGAATCCTGACGCCTCTGCATAGCATAAAATCTATTGGGTCCTCCCGAACTTTGTGCACCACCCCTAGCTGGACCATGCTATGGGGGTGCTGGTGTGCCTCGAGCTGGAGGAGGTGTTGTGGATGTAGTAGCTGTGAAACTAGCTGGCTGCGCTGCACCTCTACCCATCTGACAGGACAAGTGGCAAGCTCTCTGAATGTGACCCATCATAATGCACCTATCCATGAAGCAGGCCCCAAAGTGCATCCTCCCACACTTAGGGCATGGGGGCCTCCACTGCTGCTGGAATCTCCTTCCAGGACGACCCGGCTAGTGGGGTCCCCTGTTGCCCTGACTGGGCCCAGATGGTTGTGCACTCATCAAAGACTGAGCGAATGACTAAGATGGCCCTGATGACCCTCCCCTAAATGCCGACCTACAACCACCAGAAGAACCACCTAAGTTGCCCGCGATCCGGGCCTTGTTGCTACCCTCACACTCCCTTCTATTTTTCAGTTTATGGACCTCTGTAGCTTGAGAAATGCCACCATATTCCCATAGTTCATATTAGAATTCAAGGCAGTTGTAGTGGCCTCATTAATAACCAAGGGGATAAGGCCCTGCACAAACCGGCGCACTCTAGCCTCCATAGTGGGCAACATGTGCATAGCATACTTGGACAGGCGCGCAAACTCCATATGGTACTCCCACACATTCATGTTACCCTGCTTCAGGATCTCAAACACAGCAGCACGGGCTGCCTTAGTCTCAACTGGCAAGAAATGATCCATAAAGGCATCGCTGAACTCACTTCACCTCGTCGGAGGGCTCTCCTCCTCACGGGACTCCTCCCACATATCAAACCAAGAATTGGCCACCACTTTCAGGCAGTAGGAGGCCAACTCCACTCCCTCCATCTTAGTAGCATGCATAACTCGGAGAGTTTTGTGCATCTCATCAATGAAGTCCTGGGTTCCTCCTCAGGATAGTACATGTGACACTGGAGGATACAACTGCAGAAACCTGTTCACCCTGGAACAAGCGAAATCCCCTGGCTGGTTAGAAGAAGTGGGTGCAACATTTGATCTCTTGGCCTAGGAGGCCACTATCTGGGCCAACATCTGTATGGCTCCCCTAAGATCCCCATCAGAAACACCGGGATCAGAAGATGGAGCTGGAGGTGGAACTGGAATATCAGTTGGAGGGACCGTTGCACCCTCAATAGGTGTAGGAACGGGTGCAGTCTGAGCAGGAATAGTAGATGCAGGCGGTGTAGTAATAGGGGGAATATTCTCACCCTTCGGGTGCTCACCCACATCATCAAATATTGAATCAACTGCCACTCTTCGGGTGACATTGGCTCCTTGGCCAGTTCTTGCCTTTTTCCTAGGCTCCATGTACTGAAAGTTAGAGTGAAGCATGAGTTAAAGGAGGAACAATCTTATAATTAGCTCTGTCACACGATCAAGAACATAAAAAAGAAGGGTATTATTCCTAAGTGCCCAAGTAGCCCCTTAATTATGGATGTGGTCGACAATACACCGATAAGAAGGACTCTACTAGACACAGTTCTGAGACATTCTAGGACACTTTAAAACCTTATGGTCCGATACTAAGATTGTCACGCCCCGACCTCGGGGAGCACGACCGGCGCTCACTCGAGATACCTCGAGCTAGCAAGCCTGTACAGTACCTTCTACTCAACTTGCCGATGAATAAAGAGAAGATACATTTATATAATTAATTAAACATTAAGAGTTCATGTGAATAACACAAGTTCACATCCATTACATCATTAATAAGTCCCCAAAACAGTACACTATTCATAGTGAAAGTGGGACAGATGATATAATTACAACAAGTTTAGTTCAACCTTCCCAAAACATGATGCAATCCACGCTATGTCTACGGAGCCTCCAACAAAAACAAAAGAGTGCTACTACAGTTCCGGCAACAAGGCCCTGTCTATACCTCAAAACACTATGTACATGGAACAAGAGATACAAGACCCCGGAATGAAGTGGAGCTCACCAAGTCAGCTGAGGAGAGGGTGTGCTGCTATCACTGATCAATACCACCTGCTATGGAACCACCTGCATCCATTAAAGATGCAGCGTCCCCGGCAAAAGAGACGTTAGTACATGTCGAATAGTACTAGTATGAAAACCAAACACCTATCCGAGGACTTGGAAATACAACATGAACATGATAAATCATGGTAACAAGAAAAGGCTTAGTTAGCCGTTAAAGTCATAGCAAATTTGTTAAGAAATTTCAATAACATTTATAAATTCATAAGTCAGGGATACCTTTACACAAAGCGGCCCTACCGCCTCACCCCAACGTATACGGTGGAGTGCAATCACAATACTAGAAACTCTACACAAAGCGGCCCTGCCGCCTCACCCCAATGTATGCGGGTGGAGGTGTGTTCACAATGCCACAAACTCTACACAAAGCAGTCATGTTGCCTCACCCCAATATATGCAGGTGTAGGTGTATTCACAATACCACAACTCTACACAAAGCAGCCCTGCCGCCTCACTCCAATGTATGCGGGTGGAGGTTTATTTCACAACACCACAACTTGGATTCCCAAAACGATAATAGTTTGTACAATAGAATTCCCTTTCAAATCAACCATTTGACACCTTTGGCCTTAGCAAGTGTAGGTTCATAAGGTTTAATCATATGACAAATAAATGTGTAATCACATTGATTTCATACAAGATCTTCTTCCCAAAAGGGGTATAACATAATTAAGTCAAAATAGAGAATCATTACCACACGAGGGTTCGACAACACATGATAGAATTTTACACGGATTCGGGAACTCCGATACTAGAAGAAGACTTTAGCCTTTATACCTCACTTTAAGCTTTCCTTAATTCATTACACAGTTCTGAAAATCTTTGCAACTTCGATCTATTTAGAGATATCGCAAAATTAAACACAAATTAGGAAGATATTCATGGTTTGAGCTCATTTGAGCATTTTATCAAACAGTAGGTGTGTGAATTTGATTACAAGGTTTTTCCACAAGATTTTCTTCACTCCACAATTAATTTAATACCAAGAGTTTACAAATACTAGTTCAATTACCTCACCATGTCATCATAGCTACATGCACGCATAAATAACAACTCTCATACCCAAGAATCATACTCCCAATTACCCATCTTCGACCTAAGCTCAAAATTGAAGACTAGGGTTAGGACCTTACCTCTTGGATGAAGACCTTGTGAGTTTTCCTTGTGAATCTCCAAGTCTTGAGCAAGGATTGATGAACAATTAGCCTAGGGTTTCCTCCTCTCTCTCTCTCTAGAACACTCTCACTTCTCTCTAGAAAAATTAGATTTCTACCTTCAAAAACGAACTCCAAAGGCTTTTAATCAAAACAGGGTCGGATAAAAAAAATAGAAAAATGAATCCCCGACACAGATTTACGGTCGCATATGTGACTGCATAATGCTTCTTCGGTCCGAAAAATGGACCATATAATCGCCCTCCGAAACTGGGCAGTTCTTCCTCATTCTGCGACCGGTCTGCGGTCCGCAGAGCTATCATGCGGTCACATAATGCACCGCAGAACTCCCTTCCGGAATTTTATTGTGCTGGATCTGCGAGGGGTTATGCGGTCCTCAAAATAATTATGCGGCCGCATAATGGTCCAAATATTTTGCCCAAATTTCTGCTTCAATCTGCGGCAGATATGTGGTCCGCAGATCAGTTCTGTGACCGTAGAATGGACTAAAAAATGCCTTGTACTTCTAAAAATTTTCTTCAACTCCCCAACGCACTGTTTAACCCAAAATGTCTGAAATGCGACGAGGTCTACACTCATCAACAAATAATCCTACCTCCGCATCACGATACCCCGCATTTCTGGTGAAATTTTTCAGGGCCTTACAAGTATTGACCAATTTACCAAATAAATTAATAGACCACACATAGAAACCAACCAAACAGTTCTAAAGCAACACCTCATAGAGATCAGGTTGTATGACATCTAGCATGATTCATAAACACACTGGCATTTTAGAAGCAAGAGTGATAGTATTGATCAAACAAAGAACAGTAAACTAGAAGACTCAATAGACTCAATTTGCAACATGGTAGATGCAACATAGATTAAATCATTAAGCAATGGAGAGCATTATAAGGACAGTCATAACACTAGGAGAGTTAAAGAGACATGCCACTTCGGATTAACAAGGCAAACATTTTAAACATATATGAGGTGAACACGCTAAGCTTTCCAAAATGAACTCAAAATAGAGCATTAGCCATAAAAGGGTTTTAAACTTAGGGGGTCTAAACCATGAGGGGTCAGACAAGGTCATAGTCAGGAAATGACAGTTATGCATGACAAACAGGCAAGCAAGAAATCGATGAGAAGCCTAATCATGCTGAGTATAACACAAAGATCTCACAGTCAAAAAGTATCGTGGCAGCAGAACATATTATCTTAAGGTTTAATAGAACAGGCAGACTCAGAACTTAAGCCAGTCAACTATGCATGATCAGGGAATTTGAATGTATTAGGATTCAACTAGAAGCATAAACAATACCAAAGAATGCAGGATTGACCAAACACCAAAGATAAAGCAATAGGTTTGATTAAAGCATTGCGATAGCAGATATGGTTCATGTAAGCAGATAAGAACAAAGTTCACATAAAGGAATTACCAGTAAAATAAATTCATTAAGGCAAATTCTGGGTAGGAGATGACTCTCAAGGAATATTGGCGCGAGATTCCAGAACGAGGCATGAGAAAACTCACAATAAACAGCGTACAACAAAGTAAACGTAAGGTACACAATCATTCAAACTGAACAGATTTGAGTTTTGAAAATCTAGACAGGTTGTAACATTCGACGACTCAAAATTGTAGAATAGCTGCAAAGCAGGTAAAATTGCCAATGATAATAACATAATATTGGAGTCATATTGGTTCAAACAACATGGGTATACAAAGCACTAAAAACAAGCAAAGAGGATAGAATTTAAAAGGGTGAGATACTTACTAGTCTATGGATTCAACAACAAATAGAAGAGAAAACTAAGTGTAAATAATAGCTCGAATATCAGCAGCAAAGAGAACAACCAAAAGACTCAAATCCTAGTGCGTCAGAGTTCACAGGAACCTCAAGTGAGCCCCGAGCAGTGCTCACACTAGGAGGTCGCTAGAGAGGGTTCCGGTGGCCTTGGCTTTCAGCCAGCCAAGAGCCAAGAGTGCAAAAAGTGTAGAAGAATTAGAGTTGAGAGAACAGTAGCGGTAATAATAGTTAAGTAATGAATCCTTGAGAGCTTGAAAGAGAACGGGGAAAGGGGCTTTATATAATGGTAGAAACCAAACAAGCAAACATTAAAATAATTAATCAATCACAATTAAGGAAAGAATATCACATGCAATCAATAATAGAACCGGTAAAGAAGAAAAATTAAAATTTGAAATGCTAGTTCGACGGAAATCAAAGATTGGCTGAGGACTTTGGTAAATCAGACCCATATAACCTGGTAGTGAGTGTATATAGATGAAATATCTTCTAAGTCTCGAAGCTATGGAGATGATTGTGCTTGATTTAGGACCATATACTTGCCAAAGATAGGAAAGTATTATGTGATACCAAAATCGTGTAAATAATGGAGAGATCGAGCATATATGGAAGGAAAATCATGAAGAGATTCCATATTAGAACTAGAATTGGGGGGATAGAGGAGGCACCTATTAGGGTTTGAAAGGAGAAAGGAGTAGTGAGGGTTCAAAGGGGGCTGTCTCTGAAGAATGGGGCTAGAGTTTGGGGCGTGTGTAATTAAAAGGGTGTGGTTATCATAGACTGTTGATCTTAGTCTGGGTTAAAAATAGGCGGGGCGAGTCGTTTGAAGTGGGTTGCGACTGGGTTAATCACAGGGGTCGTTTGGATTGGGATGTGGGGGTTATTAGGCTAAGGTGTGGGTGTTTGGGCCGCTAATTCGGTTAGAAAATGGCCTGATTTGGACCACATTTTAAAATACATAAATTTAATTAAAAATTATTAAAACGTCTAATAATAATAAAATTATTATTTGTGAAAAACGCTTAAAATAATAACTCAGTATTATAAAAATATAGAATTCTATTTTTGGCATAACTGATATAATAAATATAACTATTTATAGAATATAGGCTATTATTTGCAAAACTCGTGAAAATTGCTAAAAATACAAATATAACTATATAAATGAAGTGAAAATATTATGAAACACATATCTGGATGCAAATAATAAATTTGGATGATTAAATCATCACAAAAATAATTCAAAGGGATAATTGATACATATTTAAATATTTAAATTCAAGAAAATCAATTTTAAAGCTTGAAAATTATTGAAAATACTTGTATAACTCTTGTGAATTGGTGATGACGCAAGAATGATGTTTTTAAAGCATATGTGGTATTTATAAAAATATGAGGGCAAAATTGGGTATCAACAACTGCCCCTTTTTACCCGAAAATGATTAAAGAGTTGTCGGGTAAAGAAAATGATGACCAATTTTTTTCGAAGTGAGTGGGAAATTATGTGCTTTGAAAAATATAAAGGCCGAACCCTAGTTCTTGAGTTTCATACATATCCCTGGTTATAAAGGTGGTCGTGTGTTTCGAAAAAGATCTTCTAGATATGGTAGTGTCGTGAGTAACGGATGATTTCAGGTGGAGCTATGAATGCGAATTTAAACATTACGGATGTATAAGGCAGATATTTGAATGATTATAGAACAAAGGGTAATCAACTGTTGATCATCGGTTACGTTTGAGGTGATCAAAAGATGAACGTCGTGAACGGAAACCGGAGCGAGAATTGCTCCTGTTTTTAGAACGGTTACCTCCCAAGTTACCTCCAAAACTTAAAACACGATGCATGTGAATATAGATGGGGTTATTGCGAAAATTTAAGCATGATGCAAATTCCCTCGGACCATGAAAGTTGTCTTTGGATGATGAGGGTGCTGTCCTTAGACCATGACGTCATGGGCCATGAAGCGTATGATAAGGGATTTGCTGGACATGGAATAGTGTCCTCAAGCCATGAGGATGGTGCCTCTGGACTATGACGTCTTTGAATAATGATATGCAATTTCGAGAGATCTTTCATCCATGGCATGAGGTCTTCGGGTTATGAGGATGATGCCCTCAGACTATTGCGCCTTCTGACAATATGGCAGTGTTTCAGCCCATGAAATGCAAAGACGCGGTGATATCGATCGTTGATACAGGAGACAGGTAATGCTTAGCCATATGCGAGAACAAGACAAGGATTAGTCTTGTATGAAATAAGGGCAACAATTGGCCTTAAGCAGTATGGAGGCAGTGCTTAGCCTCATGCAGAGATGGGGACGGTGCTTAGTCCCATGCAAAGAAAGGCAGTTACTTAGCCTTATGCAATAATGGAGGTGGTGCTCAGCCTCATGCAAGGAATGGAGACAGTGTTTAGTCTTATGCAAAGAAGGCAGTGCTTAGCCTTATGCAATAATGGAGGCAGTGCTTAGCCTCATGCAAGGAATGGAGACAGTGCTTAGTCTCATGCAAGGAAAGGCAATGCTTAGCCTTATGCAATAATGGAGGCAATACTTAGCCTTATGCAAGGAATAGAGACGGCGCTTAGCTCATGCAGGGAAAGGCAATGTTTAGCCTTATGCAATAATGGAGTCAGTGCTTAGCCTCATGTAAGGAATGGAGACAGTGCTTAGACATATGCAAGGAAAGGTAGTGCTTAGCCTTGTGCAAGGAAAGGCAGTGCTTAGCCTCATGCAAGGAATGGAGACAATACTTAGTCTCATACAAGGAAAGGAAATGCTTGGGTTTATGCAATAGTGAGGGTAGTGTTTAGCCCTATGCAGGAATAGCATTCTCAGCTTGACACATTTATGCTTGGCGACTTCTGTCGGTATGAAGATTGTGAACTTATTATATGTATATATTTGCGGTGAACCATGTAAGGGCCTTGCCAATTGGGTGAGAATTTCCCGTTTGCTTCATCCTGATGTGGGAAGATCCATTTCAACACTAATTGCCCCGGTGTGAATTTCCTTGAGCTAACCTTTTTATTAAAAGCACTTGCCATTCTGTTCTGGTAGAGTTGACCGTGACACACTGTGTTCATTCTTTTACCATCAACGAGAGCTAGTTGTTCGTACCGATTCCGTACCTATTCCGTGTGGCTGAACGCAGCTTCTTGTGTGATTCTTACGGAAGGAATCTCCACTTCGGCAGGGATAACGACTTCGGTGCCATAGACCAGTAAGTAGGGGGTTTCCCCAGTAGATGTGCGAACAGTGGTGCGATACCCGAGCAAAGCAAATTGTAGCTTTTCGTGCCATTGCTTGTAGTTGTCCACCATTTTCCTTAATATTTTCTTGATGTTCTTGTTGGCGGCCTTTATGACTCCATTCATTTGCGGCCTGCATGTTGTAGAGTTCTGATGCTTAATCTTGAATTTTTCACACATAGATTTCATCAAGTCACTGTTAAGATTGCGGTTTTGTCAGTAATGGTTGACTTAGAAACTCTAAATCGACAATGTGGCCCTGAACAAAATCTGCAACGACCTTCTTAGTTGCAGCCTTATAGGATGCGGCTTCAACTCATTTTGTGAAGTAGTCTATAGCAGCTAGAATGAACCTATGTCCGTTTGAAGCAACAGATTCGATTGGTCCGATGACATCCATGCCCCAAGCAGAGATAGGCAAGGGTGAACTCGTTGCATTGAGTTCGTTGGGCGGTACTCGTATCATATCAGCATGTATCTGGCATTGGTGACACTTTTGAACATATTTGATGCAGTATGTATCCATAGTAACCCAAAAATACCTTGCTCTTAATATCTTCTTTGCCAAAACGAAACCGTTCATGTGGGGTCTGCAAGTTCCAGCATGTATTTCTTCGAGCAATCTAGATGCCTCCTTGGCATCGCCACATCGCAGTAATCCTAAGTCAGGAGTTCTTCTATATAGAATTCCTCCGCTTTGAAAGAAATGATTGGCCAATCTTCGGAGCGTGCTCTTCTAAGTGTGTGTAGTTATTTCTGGATATTCTCCCTTTTTCAAGTATTCCTTGATGTCATGGAACCACGGATTTTCGTCAAACTCTTCTTCAACATGAGCACAATAAGTTGCCTGCTTATGAATTCCTATTCGGATAGGATCGATGAAAATCTTGTCTGGATGTTGTATCATGGAAGGCAAGGTGGCTAATGCATCTGCAAACACATTTTGAATCCTTGGAACAAGTTTGAACTCTATCTTTGTGAACCTCTTGATTAACTCTTGTACACAATGCAAGTATGGTAATATTTTGGTGTTCTTAGTAGCCCATTCTCCTAGAACCTATTGCACTAATAGATCAGAATCTCCTATTACTAACAACTCCTGAATGTTCATGTCAACGGCCAACCTGAGTCCCAAGATGCAGGCTTCGTATTCTACCATATTGTTGGTGCACGGGAACTTGAGTTTTGCGGATGCTGGGTAACGTTGACCTGTTTCTGATACTAAGACAGCCTTGATGCCGACTCCCTTGAAGTTTGATGCTCCGTCGAAGAGCATCCTCAAACTGTCGTATGCTTCGGTAATATATTCTCCTACAAATGATACCTCTTCATCGAAAAAATACATTTTCAGTGGTTTGTATTCTCCGTTTATGGGACTTTCTACCAAGTGATCAGCCAATGCTTGCCCTTTGACTGCCTTTTGAGTTACATAGATGATGTCGAACTCACTCAGCAATATCTACCACTTTGCTAACTTGCCCATGGGTATGGGTTTCTGAAAGATGTATTTTAGCGGATCCATCCTTGATATGAGATATGTAGTGTATGCACGGAAATAATGTCTCAACTTCTGGGCTATCCAAGTCAAAGCAAACCAGGTGCGTTCCTTCTAGTTTCATCATGTTGTCCTAGAACGCAGCTAAAGGCCCCATCCAACACAAACAGATAAAGCAACAAAGGCCTTCTTGGTTCTGGCGGGACCAACACGGGCGGTTTAGATAAATACTCCTTGATTTTGTTGAAGGCTTCCTAGCATTCTTCAGTCCAGCTTGTTGCAACATCTTTCCTCAGTATTTTGAAGATTGGCTAACATATCACCATTGATTGTGCTATAAAAAGGCTGATATAATTAAAGCACCCTAGAAAACTCATCACATCTTTCTTATTGTTTGGCGGTGGCAAGTTCTGGGTAGCTTTGATTTTTACCGGGTCCAGCTCAATACCTCAGCGGCTAACAATGAAACCTAACAATTTTCCAGCAGGGACTCCGAAGGCACATTTTGCAGGGTTCAACTTCAATTTGTATTTTCAAAGCCGATCAAAAAATTTCTTCAGGTCTGCTATGTTATCTGAACCCCTTTTAGATTTGATGATAACATCATCCATGTACACCTCTATTTCCTTATGTATCATGTCATGGAAGATAGTCGTCATGGCCTTCATGTAGGTGGCCCAAGCATTTTTCAAACCAAACGGCATCATTTTGTAACAATATATTCCCCATGGTGTGATAAAGGTGGTCTTTTCGGCATCCTCTTCATCCATCCAAATCTGATGGTATCCTGCGAAGCAATCCACAAAGGATTGGAGTTCATGCTTAGTGCAGTTATCAATCGGTATGTGTATGTAAGGCAGCGGGAAATCAACCTTAGGACTTGCTTTGTGCAGATCTCGGTAATCAACACATACTTTAACTTTCCCATCTTCTTTTGGAACCGGCACAATGTTGGCTAACCAGGTGGGGTATTCGACCACTTGGAGAACCTTTGCTTTGATTTTCTTGGTGACCTCCTCTTTTATCTTCAAACTCATATCTAATTTGATCTTTCTGAGCTTCTGCTTTACTAGTGACACATGGGATTAGTGAGTAGCTTATGAGCTACAATGTATGTGCTTAACCCAGTCATATCATCGTAGGACCATGTGAAAATATCCTCATATTATTTTAGAAACATGATATACTCTTCCTTCTCTGTCGGTGATAGATGGATGCTTATGTGAGTTTCCTTGACTGTTTAGGAATCCCTAAGTTAACGGCCTCAGTTTCCTCCAAATTAGACTTCGGTTTGTTTTCAAAATTCTCTACTTCTTTGACAATTTCCTTAGGTATTACATCATCTTCCAAATCTTTCGAATCACTTTCCTTATATTCTGTTATCTCATTATATGTCACAGTCATAGGTTCATCAAGATATGTAATAATTATGTTGAAAAGAATGTAGAAAGATAATAATAAATATGAAAAGCAATAATGCATTAATAAAACTTTATAATGTCAACAAGTACGACTCGATGGCTCCAGTAATTATTTCAAAAGAAAATATTGAAA
Organism: Nicotiana obtusifolia; assembly: GCA_002018475.1. NCBI lineage: Eukaryota > Viridiplantae > Streptophyta > Magnoliopsida > Solanales > Solanaceae > Nicotiana > Nicotiana obtusifolia. The sequence continues at coordinate 101,278 of MCJB01009855.1, read as the reverse complement.
ATGTCTTAAATACTCAAAACAATTTGAAAATAAATCATGCTAATTTGCCAGGCTACTCAGGAACTTGGCGCGCCCGGAATGGTGCAGCAATCCAGTTCTTGAGAACATCTCCCTCTTCCATTGTCTGAATGGTAAGGTCTTCCTCCTCCTCCTCCTTAAAAATTGCACTACAGTCCATGTCTTCTTCATCTAGAAATAGCTTCCTCATGCCAGCCAAAATCTCATCTTCTTCAGATCCCCACATTATGTCAGCTTGACGGAATGTCTAGTGTAGAGGTGGTACAGGTTGTTCTAGCAGATAATATATGCGCGCCATGGCGGTATCCAATTCTAATACTCTTGCACGGTATATCCATATCTGAGTCCAAAGGCCATGCCATGATACTATGGTTGTACAGGTTTAGTGATCCCCTGAAGCTTTTTGCCGAGACCCGTGCCAGGTTTATATCCCATCGACAACAATATGCTTTCTATCTTCTGCTCCACCATTAGTCCTTTTCAATTGCGTTCACTCGCTCAATGTTATCACAAACCCAAAATCCAATTGGTCGTGACTCTAATGCACTCCCCAAGGACATTGTACAAATCATGAGCTTCTAAGATTAGAATTTACAAAACTGGTTTGAAATAAAAATATATCTTCTGTTTGAAATATATATGAACAGATTTAAAAATTCTAAAGCAATCTAGAACAAGAGGCAGTTGTGAATGGATAGCAAGTACATCTTCAAATCCAGCTCCCGCCGTACACAGCAACGTTAGCATCAGAAATTTGCACGCAAGGTGCACAAGTGTAGTATGAGTACAACCAACCACATGTACTCAATAAGTAACAAACCTAACCTTAGGTTCAAAGTAGTGACGAGCTTGTACCAAGGAAAGAGTCCACACCAATAACCAATAACATCTCATAATAATACAATCTAAAATAGCACAAGTAATAACTCAATAATAAAATGCTTAGCTCGTATACACTTTCGGAAAATAAACATTTCCTTTTCAAGTATAACAGTGAAACTCAAATCTTTTGCCAAAAATCACCGAAAATATGAGTAAGTCTTAAATCTGTGATTTTTCTCAAAAACTTTAACAACAGATAAGAAATTTCATTATCATATGGCATGAGGAAAAATACTTCTATATACCTACATATCAAGTATGCATATCTAATGAAATGCAACACAATGATGAACTTATGTACTTACACTCTCAGAGTACTCAATCATTCAGTACTGTACGGGCCAATCCAGCATAGGGAACTCCATCCCAAATATAATATTAATTACGCTCACTATGTAGGGTACAGACTCCGGAGGGGCTCATTCAGCCCAAGTGCTATAATCTACACGTACCTCACGTGCTACATGGACAAGTCACGTGCTATAGTGTCAATATCTGGATCCACACGTGATAATTCACGTGCTGCACGGACAACTTACGTGCTATAGTATCAATATCTGGATCCGCACGGACAACTCACGTGCTGCACGGACAACTCACGTGCTATAGTATCAATATTTGGATCCGCACGGACAACTCACGTTATTCACGAACAACTCACGTGCTATAGTATCAATATCATCATAATCAGGCCTTTGGCCTCACTCAGTCATTAATTCTCCAGTCTCTCGGGCTCACAATGCGGTAACTCATCTTCGTGGAAAGTAATTTTGCAACTTTCCAGTACCTGTCCGACCATGTTAGCAGTCTCTCCACTAGTAATGCCAACGGGTACATAAGCTTCACTCAACACTTTCATCAAGGCATTCTTGTGTGCGTCTGAGTTTTGCAATAGTGATAAGATAGATATCTGAGCTGGAGTCTTGTTCAAGTGGTCAACAACGGAGTATTCCCTTGCCTGTATCTTCCTCCAAAGGTCGTCAGTTCCAGTCTTAACAACCGGCGGCTTAGGTGCATCTTCTTTGCCCATTCCTCCCAGATTCCCAGGTGTGTAAACTCTACAAGTTCTAGTCATACCTTACGCGGCACTTGTTTCTTCCATTTTGGTTTTTTTCCCTTTCTTCTTGCTTCCACAACACAATCCCATGGGACAACATCAGACTTGTACGATGGTGTGGGTGCTACTATTACAGTGAAGGGTGTAGCTACCTCAACTTCAAATGGCGCTTGGGTTTGTACCACAACTAGTGTGAGGGTGACTGAAGATGTTTTAGGAGTGTCCCCCTCTCGAATGAGTCCGATGGACCCTTCCTAATCCCATTCCTCATCAGTTTCTATCACATTCACTCCCTCACCTCTGTGATTTTCCAGAGGGTTGTTGTGGACATTCGGTGCAGCTTTCTTTGCTTGTATGACCTTAGAGTCGATCAATGTCTGAATCTTGTCTTTCAACGTGCGGCATTCCTAAATGGTCTGACCCTTCATGTCTGAAGGATAAGCACATATTTTGTTGGTGTTGATCCATTGGGAAGGATTTCCATAACAACAGCAGGAATAGGGGTGACGTAACCAGCAACCTCAATCTCTCATACAGCTGGGCTATGGGTTCAACAATTAGGGTGTATTGTCTAGGAGTTCTACAGTCGAAATTTGGACGGCATTCCTAAATGGTAAGGTTTCCACATATATCAAATTGCTTTGAATAGTTCCTAGAACTTGGGTATATGGGTGATCGTTGGTCGAGTTTTGGGGATCGGGAGTAGGTTATGGTGCATTTTGGGGAGTGTGATAAGTAGTGGTTTGCGGGTATTGAGTTGTATGATGGTGGTGTTCTTGAGGGGTTCGCACTGGTGGTGGGTTAAGGTTCTGGAAAGGTGCGGGATTATGATACTGGTGTTGTGCAGGAGGATTCGGAGCTATGGGTGGTGGATTTTGATTTTGTGTGTTTCGTGGTGGTGTTTGGTTCTGGGTAGTCGGGTTTTGCTGATTGACGTCGGGGACATTGAGAGTAAGGGAAAGGTTTGCCAGATTTAAGACCTACTCAAGCTCGCCCTGTAGTTCCAGGATTATCTGCTCCAAACGTAAGACCAACTCATTCTGCCTCGAAGTGCTTCTACCATCTGAGTTTCAATACTTTCCACCACATCAGCATTATCTTTGTCGATACCACTTAAATAATCCATTTTCCTTTTGCCCTTGCCTTTGCCTTTCGGTCGCTAGGTAGTGGAGGAGGTGGAGGACCTATGGATCTGGTGTGGTATGTTGATGATGCTAGTATGCACGAACCAACCTTTCGAAATGGGAATAATCAAAAAGAAAGAAAAAGCAACAGGTAACCTAGTTAGTAAGGTGAAATAAAAGAGTGTTCGCAATATTCTAACATGTTTCACAAGGTCATGAAATAATTCGCGCCCTAATTTGGGGACCTCACTGTGCCTGAGGGGCCTAAGCGACACATACACTTGGAGAAAATTGGTGCCAACATTTGCTTCACTTCATTAAGAATGAGTCAAAACAATCTTTTACTAAATCAACAATAACAATAGTAAAGATACTAATGGCATTAGGCCTTATTACATCAAAATCTAAACTAAGTTGGAAAGAAGTAAAGAACATCATCTCCTAATTTACTTGGTCCCTAAAGGACCTTCTCCATGCTTGGATCTCTTGACCCCATCAATCATGTTCCCCAGATCACGCATGTCAAGCGACAAGTAAGCTTTTGCCAGCTTTCCTCCTTCGTCGTCGTCCATGCCCTGGCAATCTCAAAGTCTGTTCCTCATCTTCCCTTCTAACTCCACCAATCCACTCCAAGTATTCTAATCTCTCTGTCGACTTAGTAGCAATCTCTTTCCGTTCCTTTATCGCCCCCATGTTTCCCTTATGTTGCTCCAGATGCTTAGCTTCGGATTCAAACACCCTTTTGCGTAGCCTCTTGTACTTAACCTGTGTTTCAGCCACTTCATCTATGATCCTATCCTTCTGATTGACTCCTTGTTTGACATCCCCAGCAACATCATCTTCTAACCATGATAGATAGTAGTACATATGTCCGGCGTGATACCTGTATGGCTCAATAATTTCTCCTTCCACTATGATCTTTTGGTTCCACATGTGTTGTGCTTCGAACTTAAATAGGATGACATCTCCCTTGAAATCTGCCTTGTACTGGATAATGTTGATAACCCGAGGTATGACTTGTTTTCTTCTAGCTTGCCTCGTTACCCTTATGGGAGTGTAAGGATAGATGCCCTGCAGCTCAATCAGGACCAATTGAGTAGTCCCTTTTGATCTGATGATAAACTCACTACTAAAAAACCATTCAAATATCCAATGCACTTGTTCATCTATGAGATTGCTGAAGAAACGTCACCCAACTTACTGTATTTCCAGGCTATGCAAACCTATCTGGAATAAACGTCATTTTCTTTGGATGATGGTTGGTATGTAGTCATTCAGCAGCCTTTGCAGAAGCTGGTAACGATACTCACCCCTCTAAAAATGTTCCAGCAGCAAGACTTGTAGCAGTAGATTGTAACCCTCATAGTGTTTGAACCCATGCTTGCACCAATCTAGAGCACGGTAAATCTCAGCTAAGATCATTGGATGATAGTAAAAGTTTGTCCTTCAATAACATCCATTAACGTCCTGGAGACCATGGCTAAGCGAGTATGAATTCTTCCTCCTTGCATCAAAAAAATCAAAAACTCCAGGAAGCAGACAATGATCAACATGTTGGCACATTTTCTCCAAGTAATGCACATAAGATGCTAGTGTCCATTGGAATTGTGGAAATCTCGTCGGACTTTGGACAAGGTTTTCTCTAAGTGGCTGTTACACCAATGACGTCTCAATCCGTACTAGATTTAGCATGATACATGTACATTTTAAATCGGAATGTGGTCTCTAGCAAGGTCTAGATTGATACTCTCAAGTGGACAACTTGAGAGGAAAAGGCACGGGACCGTCGACTGCACCGCTGATCGACTAGTATACCTTAAATAAACCTTTCCGATTAAAAAGGTTGATTTTAGGAAAGTGCGGACACTCATCAAGCGCCGCTATATTGATAATAGGCATGAGCGTAGTATGATATGGAACATGCTTTATGCAAAAATAGTAACACATTGTCAAGTAGTTGTATGATAAGAATACAAAAACGCAGTAAATAACATAATAAAGGTGAACATGAAAAGAAGAGAAAAGAAAAGAAAGTCAAATTGAGAAGTCAGTTTAGTTCATCAAAAAATGCGAGGACGTAATAAAGCAAGTAGGGAAATAGGTATGGGAGAATCATGATAGTAATCTTAGACACGATGAAAGAAATGGAGAGAGGTCATACACGTCATAGAAAATAAAGGAGAATGAGGGAAGGGATGTGTATATCATAACAGTTTAAACAAATAAAGGAAAGTAAGGGAAAGGATGTCATAGCAGTGTAAAACAAATAAAGAAAAAATAAGGAAAGTAATCCACATAAGACAAGTTCGTTAATGTAAGAGCCAAAGTATATCCCTAGTAGAGTCGCCATGCTGTCTCGCCCCGTTTTCTTGCTAGAGCGGACTTTGACGTGTGACAACTCTTATAAAGGAGGCATTAAAAGAGAAAAGTCGCCACCTAACCATTATTAAGGTGTGTTAAGGTACCTATTTCCAAATAACTCTATTTGACTAGTCCGTGTTACCAAAGATTGGGCTCAAATTACCTCAAAGAGAAGGTGTTAGGCACTCTTTGAGGTCCACATCTATGGGTCTCGGCCGAATTTTAAACTATGCGGATTATGTAATTAAGCTAGGTGATCAAATAAACAAAAGGAAATATAGAAGTTGACGAATCTTATCATAACACATGAGAATCGACAAATCCTTAATGATTACAAGGATATAATAACATCGGTCTCTGTTAAATTACTAAGTGTAAATAACAAGTATGTAAAGAAAGGGGTCCTATGTTTTTTAGCCTAAAGGATCACCCCGTGCAACATAAATAATACTTCGCAACTCCCTTAAGGTAGCGGTTACTCATATTATTAAGTGGGCACAGACTATCATCTCCTGCTACCCAATTACTATGTTAAAGCACTTACTTAATGGCGCTCTAATTCAATTCTAAATCGCATCCTATGCGTGCACTACCTGTCACATACCTATGGTCCAGGAGGCTTCGGACCTACTATTTGGATGGTTCTAGACTTCACCTAGGTTGCTCAAAATGGTAGATTTAAGCGACATTCAAAATTGATAAGACTTCATATAAAGACAATAAAAGGTCCAAGTTAGCCTCCACACATAAACAACAAATGCATGCGGGCAACTTAGGCAGTACATAGTTTCATAATCGAGGCGCAGAGTCCTATAGGCATGGTTTCTAGGTAATTCTGAATTTCAGTATTGTACAAGTGGTACTGCTCTTTTTTTTTTAGACTAACTCATAGGTAGATTAAAGTGTTGCAAGTCCTATAGGCATAATCTACGTAATGAGGCAGCGGAATGATCCCCAGAACTCTAAATTACTAGCTCTAATTTTATGGATATGCTTCTTAGCCGGGTAACAGTGTCCTGTAGGCAGAATTTCTAGTAATTCCATAATGAAGTGGTGAAGCAGCTTGAAAACCCAGGATTGGCAGCGTCGATCTCATAAACAGTTTCTTACGCTAATGATAACATCCTATAGGCAGGATTTCTAACAGTTGATAATTAGACTTGTTTTTATAACACTTTATCCCTATATGTATGTCATCTAAGTGAGACGGTATAAAAGTAAACGAAAGCAAATGTTCAATTATTTAAAACCTTATAGACATGATATCTAGATTAGCAATGGCATGTATTGTTGTATCATATAAGCATGCTATCTAAAATCATTGAGTAGTAGACATGAAAACAAGTGTAGTAATTACTCGAGACAACATATTTTGAAAACAAGTGTAGTAATTACTCGAGACAACATATTTTGACAAGTTAAGTAAAGTGTGTATGTGATTCCTATAGGCATGATTTCTATTAGTGTACGACACACTAAACGAAATAACAAATAAGACATATTGAACGAAATAGCAAATAGAACACGTAGACCAGATAGGCATGTTTTCTACCCTTTCTTGTAAGCATTAGAATACCCCAACCTCTTTCACTAATTTTCCCCATTATTTGTTTACAAATTATTACATGATCAAAGATAAAAGAAGAAACATACTTCAAATATTATAGAACCGAGATGATTACAGGCCCAACAAGAGAGCAGACTTGAGAATAGTTAACCTAGCATTGCCTGCACCTTCAGCAGACTCTTTCACCTGTATAGTAAGTCCAGATCCAAACAGTTTCTAAAATAGGAGAGTATGCCCATTTGCACAGCCCAAAGCCACACATAGACTTATATCCAACCCAATAGTTACAATATTAACTAATTTACCAAATAAATTAATAGACCACACATGGAAACCAACCAAATAGTTCTATAGCAACACCTATAGAGATAGGGTTGTATAACATCTAGCATGATTCGTAAACACAATGGCATTTTAGAAGCAAGAATGATAGTATTGATCAGACAAAGAACACTTAACTAGGAGAGTCAATAGGCTCAATTTGCAACATGGTAGATGCAACATAGGTTAAATCATTAAGCAAGGGAGAGCATGCTAAGGATAGTCATAACACTAGGAGAGTTAAGGAGATGTGCCTCTTTGGATTAACAAGGAAAACATTTTAAACACATATGAGGTGGACATGCTAGGCTTTCCAGAATGAACTCAAAATAGAGCATTAGCCATAAAGGGTTTTAAACTTAGTAGGTCTAAGCCATGAGGGGTCAGACTGGATCATAGTCTAGAAATGACAATTATGCATGACAAATAGGCAAGCAAGCAATCGATGAGAAGCCTAATCATGCTGAGTATAACACAAAGATCTCATTGTCAAAAGGTATCGTGGCAAGAGAACATATTATCTTAAGGTAAACAGAACAAGCAGACTCAGAACTTAAGCCAGTCAACTATGCATGATCATGGAAAATTCAACTAGAAGCATAAACAAGACCAAAGAATGCAGGATTGACCAAACACTAAAGACAAAGCAACAGTTTTGATTAAAGCATTGCAACCGCATATATGGTTCATATGAGAAGGTAAGAACAAATTTCACATAAATGAATTATCAGTAAGAAATTCTTTAATGCAAATTCTAGGTAGGAGATGACTCCCAAGGAATTTCAGTGCGAGATTCCAGAACGAGGCATGAGAAAAACTCAAAATAAACAGGGGTAAACTTAAGGTACACAATCATTTAAACTGAACATATTGGAGTTTTTAAAATCTAGACAGGTTGTAACATTCGAAGACTCAGAATTGCAGGATAGTTGCAAAGCAAGTAAAATTGTCAATGATAATAACTTAATATTGGAGGCATATTGGTTCAAACAACATGGGTATACAAAGCACTGGAAACAAGCAAAGAGAATAGAATTGAAAAGGGTGAGACACTTACCAGTTTGTGGATTCAACAAACAAATAGAAGAGAAAACTAAGTGTAAGAAATAGCTCGAATATCAATAGCAAAGAGAACAACCAAAAGACCCAAATCCTAGTGCGTCTGAATTCACAGGAACCTCAAGTGAGCCCCGAGCAGTGCTCACACTAGGGAAGTCACTAGAAAGGGTTCTAGTGGCCTTGGCTTTCAGCCGGCCAAGAGCCAAGAGTGCAAAAAGTATAGAAGAATGAGAGTTAAGAGAACAGTAGCGGTAATAATAGTTAAGTAATGAATCCTTAAGAGCTTGAAAGGGAACGAGGAAAGGGGGGGTTTATATAATGGTAGAAATTGAACAAACAAACATTAAAAATAATTAATGAATCAAAAATAAGGAAAGAATATCTAATGCAATCAATAATAGAACTGGTAAAGAAGAAAAAATGAAATTTCAAATCATAGTTCGACGGAAATCAAAGATTGACCGAGGATCTTGGTAAATCGGACCCATATAACCTGGTAGTGAGTGTATATAGAAGAAATATCATATAAGTCTCGAAGGTTTGGAGATGATTGTACTTGATTTAGGACTGTATACTTGCCAAAGATAGGCAAGTATTATGTGATACCAAAACCGTATAAATAACGGAGAGATCGAGCATATATGGAAGGAAAACCATGGAGAGATTTCATACTAGAACTGGAATTGCTGGGGAATAGAGGAGGCGGCTATTAGGGTTTGAGAAGAGAAGGGAGTAAACAGGGTTCAAAGGCGGTTGTCGCTAAAGAATGGGGCTGGGTTTGGGGCATGTGTAATTAAAAGGGTGGGGTGGACCGTTGACCTTGAGAGATCAACGGTCTGGATTAAACAATAGGTGGGGCGGGGTCATTTGAAGTGGGCCGCGACTGGGTGTTTGGGCCGCTAATTCAATCAGAAAATTGCCTTATTTAGGCCATATTTTAAAATACAAAAAATTAATTAAACAAAATTATTAAAATGTCTAATAATAATAAAAGATTATTGTTTATGAAATAAATGCTTAAAATTAATAACTCCAACTTATAAAAATATAGAATGTTATTTTTGGCATAACTGATATAATAAATGTAACTATTTATAGAATATAGGCTAATTATTTACAAAAATTGTGCAAATAGCTAAAAATACGAATGTAACTATATAAATGAAGTAAAAATATTATGAAATATATATGTGGATGCAAATAATAAATTTGGATGATTAATTGATCACAAAAATAATTTAAAGGGATAATTGATACATATTTAAATATTTAAATGCAAGAAAATTAATTTTAAAGCTTTAAAAAATACTTGTATGACTCTTGTGAATTGGTGATGACGCAGGAATTATATTTTAAAAGCATATGTGACATTATAAAAATATGAGAGCAAAATAGGGTATCAACAACGATCAACAAAGTCCGGGGGTCCTCATGTCGCTCACTTCCAAATATAGGAGGATGTAGCCTGGTCCATCTATCCAATAGCTTATGCGACTCGCTGGCCACAGCCGGTCTGGGCTCAGGTATAGCTGCTGCAGCCGGCTGGACTCTGCCCGGTTAGTGCGTCCGGGGTTTGATATACGGCAGCTGCATGCCCAGGAGGATGGGGGGTAGGAGTCTGTGCTCCCCCTCCTGCCTGAGATGTGGCTGGGTCTGCTGGAAATAAACCATCCTGAGTCATAGAATCCATGAACCGCAGCATACGGTCATGACCTCCTAGAATCCTTATACGGACATGAAATCCGCTGAGGCTGACTCCATCGCAGGCACCTCGCCTTGCTCCTTAATAGCAGGATCCTCCACAGGATCTACTGGTGGTACAACTAGAACAACTCTGGGAAGTCCTCATCCTCTACCACGAGCTGGAGCCCTCCCTCGGCCTCTGCCACAGCCACTAGCAAGAGGGGGAGCAGCTCCTCCATGGTCGGGTACATCTGCCGCGCGCGTTCTCACCATCTGTGAGAGAATAAGAGAAAGACACTTAGCACAACATCAACTGCACGATAGGAGATGAAGAAAGAGTAGTTTCCTAACACCCTATAGCCTCTAGAAGATAAGTACGGACGTCTCCGCACTGATCCGCAAGACTTTATTAGGCCTGTTCATAACTTGTGAAACCTACATGAACCTAGTGCTCCGATACCATGTTGTCACGACCAATTTCTCCTATAGGCCGTGATGGTGCCCAACATCGCCGCTAGACAAGTCAACGGTGAACTAACCATGTGTTTATTCTTTTTAACAATTTCGAAATAGTTGACTTCTATTTATTAAGTAAATAAGAGGTAAAAATTTAATTAAATAAAGCCTAAACAAATATAAGAGAAAGTGTGGTGTAATAAATACTCAAAAGCCATCAAATGTCTACTAGCGTATTTCCAAGACCTGGTGTCACAAGTGTATGAGTTACTAGTAGAATATACAAAACACTAAACTAATGTCTGAAATAGAGTAGATAGAAAGAAATGCAAAAGAGAGATTCCGAGTGCTGTAGAACAGATTCGGAACGCAACTCACCACTAGGCCTGGAGGTATCGGGGGTGCACACCGGGATGACTGCTAGATGCACCTGCTTCAAAGTTGTACGATAGTGTAGCGTGAGTACATAAACAACATGTACCGAGTAAGTATCCAATCTAACCTCGAAGAAGCAGTAACGAGGGGTCGACATCGACACTTACTATGGGCCAATAATAAAATGCAGGAATTCTAAACAAGTATGGAACATAAAAATAATAATAATAACACAATAACAAGCAGTGAATAAATGATTCCTTAACTGATAATAAATTCCAAAATTTCCATCTAACACATACTAGTTCCAAGTCACTTTCGGTCATTAAGTAAATTATACCTCTCAAGCCATAACATAATATCAAGTGTAATCGGGTTTCGAGTATTATCAAGCATGATTTATGCCGAACTGCCAGATCCAAAATACTGTGTGCCCTACAGAGGGTCGAACGACACGAACCATATATGCATCTATTATACTGCCAAGGCGAACGACCACCTCCCATGAGAATAGAGAAGCTTACCTCGCTCGCGGAAGTATTTGCAACGCGAGAGCACATGAATTTCCCAGAGTTATTAAGTATTTTTCAATTATTTCCCAAAATAAGAAATCTAACTTGGAAGTTTTCAACTTTAAAATATTCAGTCTCAGCTCTATTCAAAATAGTTAATATGCATAACAAACATGACAGTATAATTAAGGCATGATGTAAATCTAAGACTACCTGGACATCTTATGGAATCTAGCTACGCATGGACTCTCGTCACCTGGTGCGCATGTAGCTCCCCACACAAGTAATGCACAACAAAAATACACTTAAAGGATGAGTTCCCTCTTACAAAGTTAGGCAAAAGACTTACCTCGTTCTCAAGCTCACTTCCAGTCCACAAATCCGCTCTAAATCCTCAATTTGGTGCCAAACAACCCGAAACTAGCCAAATATAATATTAATAAATCAATATATACTCAAAAATTTATAATTTAACTATTGGAGTAATTACCCAACCCAAATTGGAAGATTCCTAAAATTCGTCCGGGGGCCCACGTGCCTAGATTCCGGAAATTTTCGAAGATAATTGTTACCCATAACCTCACGAACTCAAATATATAATTTTCACCCAATTTCATAATCATTTTCTTGGTTAAATCTCAGTTTTATCAAAATCTAGGATTTTCAACTAAACCCCTAATTTCCACAATTTTACTTGTTAAAATCTACCCATTATCTATGTATTTAACTTACATTGGATAGTTCTATGTATTTAACTTACATTAGATAGAAATTACTTACCTTTAATATCTAGGTGAAAACCCCTCTTCAAAGAGCTCAAAAATCGCCCAAGAGATGAAAGAAATGAGCCAAAATAGCATAAGTCCTCGACTTAAATGAACCTTACTGCCTCCAGCAATTTCCGCTTTTATGGACTTTGGGCCGCACCTACAGTGCCGCACCTCACTGCCTACCTTTGCTCCTGCGGACGAGGTCCACTTCTTTGCATCTTCCTTTGCTCCTGCAGGCACGCGCCTGCAGACCAAGTCCGCGTCTGCGGCCCAGGCCACCTGAGCCATTTTTCCGCATCGGCGGCCACGCCCCGCATCAGCGACCTCGCAGGTGCATAATTTTTTCTCGCACCTGCACTCCCATGCTATCTCCACCAACCTCGCACCTGTGATGAATCAACCGCACCTCCGGGACCCCACCTGCGGCCATTCCCTCTGCAGGTGCGAAAACACAAGGTTCAGCAGCAACAACACTCCCAATTTTCAAGGTTCCAATCCGTTTTTGATCCAAATTTCACCCGAGGCCCCCTGAACCGCGTCCGAGCATACCAAAAAGTTTGTAAACATAATACTAACCTGCTCGACCTCTCAAAACATGAAAAATAACATCAAAACTAAGAATCACAACCCAAAACCAATTAGATTTAATTTATGAACTTCAAGTTCTTCCAACTTACTCCGAACGCACTGAATCATACTTAAACTACTCGGAATAATACCAAATTTTGCGTGCAAATCATAAATCACCATATGGGACTAATCCTAGGCTCGGAATCCCAATAGGACTTGGATAGCACCAAATCCTAGTTCAAGCCAATTTTAAAGAAATTAAAACCTTTAATGCGCCCACTTTCAACTATATGCACCGAAACGCTCCCGGGTCATCCAAAATCGATTCGAACATATTCCCAAGTCCAAAATCATCAGACGAGTCTATTGGTACCATCAAATCTCAGCTTCGAGGTCATATACTAGAAATGTTGACTCAAGTCAAACTTATTCCTTTTAAAGTTGAACCCTTTCAAACCCGAATTTACCATCCCCGCAGGTCACACAATAGTAAAAGCACATTCAGGGAGTCTTATTTAGGGAACGGGAATCGAAAAAGCAAAACGACCGGTCAAGTCGTTACAAAATCCAGATTACATAAAGAAAGTTCAAGAGATTCAACTTTATTCTCTACAAGGTGTTGAGTTTAATAAGAAGATTTTAATTGGTATCCTTTTAACAATATGTGTAAGACATGGAAGAAGACTAAAATAAGAAAGAGAATTAAATAAAGAGTTTAACCTGAATCCTTCCAACCCCGAACTGACTATCCTCGCAGGTCATAAAACAGTAAAAGCACATACGTGGAGTCTTATTTAAGGGAATGGGGATCTAAAAACCAAAACGACCAGTCGGGTCGTTACAAATCCAGATTACATAAAGAAGGTTCAAAATATTCAACTTTATTTTCTACAAGGTGTTGAGTTTAATAAGAAGATTTAAATTGGTATCTTTTCAACAGTATGTGTAGAACGTGAAAGAGACTAAAATAAGAAAGAAAATTAATAAATCATTTCGGAGGAAACAAGACAGGGAGAAATTTTTCCAGAGAAAACACAAATGGAGAACTAAAGAAAAAAGATTAAATAATAAAGAAGAACGTGAAAAATAAAGAAGAAATGTGAAAAATAAGGAAGAAAGGTGAAAATTCTCCTTTTAATTTTCATCGCCCTCAGATTTTATTTTTTCTCTTTCTTTTTTTTTTTTTTTCTTTTTCTTAATTTTTTTTTTGGGTGATGGCTCAGTTTGTGTGATGTAATTTTCAATTCCTTGAGTTCTAACAAGAATGGTTTTCGCTTTTGGTTTTTACAACTTAGAATCTTATAGATAACTTTGAAATACTCCATTTTTTTCGGAAGAGTATGAATACATTGACAAAAAAGTGATGCCATGAATTTAAACTCCTCTATCCACATTATTAGTTGCGAATAATTTCAGTAAAACCGTGTTGCTATAAATGTCAGGGGACCAGAAGCATTTGATTATTCAGGAAAGTGATGGGACTAACTAGTCCCAAAAATAGGTGAATGTAAAGGGTAGCAATTTTCATGCCATAATTTGATAATACTAACGGATAATACAATTAGAATAAGCAAGAAACAAAAAAAATATAAATTTTAAAAAAATATATATGACTTATAATTAGAATTATGATGAGAAAATTCGTATTGAAATTATAATAAATAAAGATTCATAAAAGAGGAATATTAAAGAAAGAACGAATTTCAAGCGATAACGTAAAATGTATATATTAATTAATTTTTTCACATAGGAAGTTTTAGTTATTAAATAGAAGAATATAACTCATAATTCCATATTGAAAAATAATTTTAAAAAATGAAATAACAATACGATATTTATACATAAGATAAGAATATTATATAAATAAAACACAAAATAACAATTATTAAAAATATTATTATATATTTTAAAGAAATTAAAATACTTATCTTTTTATAATTTTGATGAATTAAAAATTATAATTTAACCAAAAAAAAAAGATATTGCATAATTTTAATTACAAGTAGAATGCAAAATGAGAAAACTAATCAAATATTAGAGTAGAAAAGAATGTATAAAAAGAGAGGAATAAAGATAACACTAGAATATTTATAATTTATATTAATTAATAAAAATAAGAGGTAATTAAATAACACTCAAAAAATATATTGATAAATTTAGACAATTAAAGAATTTAAACAGAAAAACTAATAAAAATAATTTCAGATTAAGAAAATATATATCTATGTTATATTATAGAAAAATAGTGACAAATATTAAGCCAATTGACAAGTTAATAAAAACTCACATTAATAAATATTTAGTACTTAGTACTTGCTAATTTAATAAAAATAAAATAATAAATAATAAATTTATTTAATTACCATATAATTACATCCTTTAATTATATAAATTTTATTATATTTCTGTACACTATATTAAAAAATAAAATAACAACTAAAATTTATTAAAATAATATAATATATCAAATCATACTTTCATAAAATTCTTTAAGTTTGTCTGTACATGGGCCGGGGTGCAACACTAGTAATTTTAGTAAAACCATGTTGCTACAAATGTCAGGGGACCAGAAGCATTTAATTATTCAGGAAAGTGATGGGACTAGCTAGTCCCAAAAATAGGTGAATGTAAAGGGTAGCAATTTTAATGAATCAAATTAACACAGTTATAACAAGTTAAAATTTGAGCTTGGATAATGAAACCCTTGTTAGTCGTTACGTTGTACAAGTTTCTATAGTATTCTCTATCGCCTCTGATGTTAAATGAATCATAATTCTCAGCCAGATTGTTCAAACACGTTTTATTTTTAACCAAAGAAAATCAATGAAAATAATACATAATAATAAGATAATATACCACAACAATATTAATCCTAAATCTATCCTTCCAAAACCAAATCTAAGCACTCACAAAAAGAGGTAGTACAATGTGGGTGGGAAACATGTCATTGTCTAACCTCCTTAGCAAAATCGACCAGAAACAATCAAACAAGCTAGCTCAATCTACAATTACTTTTTCCTTCTTCATTATTTGGACATTGTTTCAGCATACGGAACCGAACCAGAATTTAAAGTTTATGGGTTATTGAATTTATTTTAAAAATCATAACTTATCTTAGTGATTGGATCCGTAATTAAATATTTATATATATTTAATGAATTTTCTAATACAAATATTATATTTAACCAAAAATAATTGGGGTCGGCTGAAAACCTAATAGGCTAACTCCGCTTCTGGCAACATATTTAACTTAGTGATGGTGAACATGGTGCTCATGGACTTGCTTGTTCTGGTGGAGGTGGTGGTGCTGGAGATGGTGGTGGTAGCCACGGCCGCAGCAGATGCTGTTGTGCCCTAGGATTAGGAGGGGCAAACATAAAAAGATTCTTATTTTTTTCTGGTGATGGCGGTGTTACTTTGTCTCTTAATTCTCTGGCAGCTTCCACACAATGGCTGGAGATGAACAAACATATCAGTAGAAATGAAATTATATTTGACTTCATAATTGTTTCAAATTGTGATGTCTGGAAATAAGTGAGAATTATGAATATATATATATAATGGTGCTATTTAAGGGATGAGCCTTAGCTCGCTTATAGAATTTTCTTTTCCACTTTTAGCAATTTTAGGTATTAGATACAACTTGTGAATATTTTAGTTTGTTTTCTAGACGACATAGTCAAAATATATAACGCGTTATTCTTTCTTGTTCAAAGGAATTAGTCCAACAAATTTATTTGCATTGACTTCTCATGACTTACATAGTCACTCCATTTTCGTGATAGATTGGCACCTATTTTATTTTTATTTTTATTTTTCCGTGTTCAAATTAATTTTGGTTTTATATTAATCTAGAGATCGTTATTGCTTAAGTGTGTGACCAACTCATTTAAAAACTTATCAAATAAAGGAGAGGTCATAAGTTTAACTTTAGAGTCTTATCGTCACATATTATAAAAGTGAATTTCCACATGATTGACCTATGGAAAAGAATCATGACTAAGGAAGCATGTGAAGATATAATTAACTAATAAAAGTGTATTCTTTAATTTTTAAAAACTTAAATTTTTAGATGGAGACAATATATATATATATATATATATATATATAGATATATATATAATTAAAAAAATGATCATATATACCACTCTAAGAATTAAATTATTAAACGTCGTAACTTGAAATTGACCTAACAATGGAGATAAAACCAACTTTTTTTATAAAGCTGGGAGTACAGTACTATATATTTTCAAGAGTAAAGTGAAGAAATTTTTAATTGAAAACATTTCTGGGGCAAAAAGGGCCTCTGAACGTTGAATATACAATTTAAGATAATGTCTCGTTTTCAAATAATTCGACGACTACTTTGACTAAGAAGAACATAAAATAAATTTTGTACTTATCGAATTTGCATAATTCATATCAAATTACTCTTTATTAAAGTATTTTTTTTTATGAACGCGTTGAACCTTATCCTATACTAAATGGGAACGGGAGGAGTATATATATTTCTTCTTTTTCCACATTTTTGATTAATCAAAAGCTTCCTACCAAGACATACACAACTATAAAATATAAATTCTGAAGAATGAAAAAGAGAAGAAGCGACTTCCATATTAAAGTAATGAAATATCAATTCATTGTGACGTTGAAGATATAATTAAGTTATATATGTATATATACTATAATGGTGATTCATCATTACAAGTGTATCAATACCAAAAGAAACCCGTCCATGTGTTCTAAGCGCTTCATGTTCTTATATATGTATTCATGTTCTTATATATGTATATATATATCTATATATATATATATATATATATATAT